>PVJL010006128.1:0-97070 GCA_004026885.1 Lyroderma lyra
CTTATGTTTTGAATTTCTTTGTTAAATTGTTCTTTTTGTTCACAGAGTTCCTTTTTTATGTCGTTTATATCCTTTTTTATGTTATTTATCTCAGCTATGGTGTTCTGCCAATAGGTTTTCATTTCTCTCACAGCCTTTAGAATGGCTGCTTTAAATTCTCCGTCACTTAAATTCGACCCTTCCAGATGTAACAAGCTGTATTCTGGGTTAATTTCATGTTCTTTCTGAGGAGTTTTAGTTTTTAAGGAATTCATCCTGTCCACTGGGATCTTCCTCTTTGACATGAGGGCTTTATGTTCACTGCCCAGATTATTGCTTTTGTGGTGTCTTGCTGTAGGGCAGACACTAGGTGGTGCTGGGGGTCAAGTTTTGGGGGAGAGGGGGTCAAGTTTTGTTTCATGTTTCTGATCTCCTACTGCGTTTAGAGGATATGCGCATATATCCTGTAGAGAGGCCAACAAAAGGCTTTCAGGCCTTTGCCTGGGAAAATCAGTCTTTCTTCCCAGCCCTGATTCAGTACCTGGCTGTCTAAAGGCTCACACTGCTTTCAGAACTCTGGGGTGCATGAGGAAGTGCCCGCTCCATAAGTCCAAAGCTGTGGGCCTTGCCTGAGACAGCAGGGCCACATTTGCAGCAGGCTGGGAACAGGAACTGCAGCCCTGTGTAGGTCTCCAGGGGGCTTAGAGCTGGGGTGTTATCTTTGCAGTTCAGAGTCCTCCCTCAGCCCTTCTACCACTCAAAAGTTCCAGAGGCTGGCTCCCAAACTCCTTCCATCCCCAGCTCCCCAGTCTCTCTCCCCTCCCCCAAACTGCACAACTCCGAATAGTCAGCAGGGATTGCGTCCAGATCCCGCGTGGTCCATCTCTGCTCCCTTCCCTCTCCCCGACTCACCCCCTTCTCGCCAGCCTTCAGGTGTTTACTTGGGATTTGTGGATTTCTGAACAGCCGGTTTGTCACTCAGGGTCCTCTTTCTTGGCTCCTGGGTGGCCGTTCAATTGTGTTTTTTGGGAGAGGCTTTAGGAACCTCCTCTCCAGTCGCCATCTTGTCTTCTCTCCGGAACTTTCTATATAAAGAACCATGTCATCTGCAAACAGTGACAGTTTGACTTTTCTCTTAATTTGGATGCCTTTCATCCCTTTCTCTTGCCTGATTGCTCTGGTTAAAATTTCCAGTACTGTATCGAATAGCACTGGTGACACAAGGCATCCCTGTGTTGCTCCTGATTTTAGGGAAATGGGGTTCAGCTTTTCTCCATTCAGTATTCTATTAGCTAAGGGTTTGTCATATGTGGCCTTTCTTATGTTGAGGTACTTTCCTTCTTTTCCCACTTCATTCAGTGTTTCATAAATAAACATTGTATCTTATCAAATGCTTTTTCTTCATCAATTAATAGGATCATATGGTTTTTATCTTTTATTTTGTTAATGCAATGTATCACATTGATTGATTTGCATGTGTTGAACCATTCTTGTTCTCCTGGAATGAATCCCACCTGACTGTGCAACAGTGCATCTTTGGATGCACTGTTATATTCTACTTGCTAGTATTTTGTTTAAGGTTTTGCATCTGTATATATCAGAAAATTTTTCTTTTTTGTATTTTCCTTATGAAGCTTTGGTATTAGGGTAATGTGGCCTCATAGAATAAGTTGTGAAGTATTGCCCCATCTTCAATTTTTTTGGAAGAGTCTGAGGAGGGTAGGCATTAAATCTTCCTGAAGTTCTTGGTAAAATTCATTGGTTAGCCCCTCTCATCCAGGGTTTTTGCCTTTGGAGAGGTTTTGGATGATTGTTTCAATTTCTTTACTATTCATTTGTCTGTTTAGATTATCCAGTTTTTCTTGGTCCTGTCTACAAACACTATGTTTTGAGAAACTTGTCCATTTCTTCTATGTTGTTGAATTTGGTGGCATAAAGCTCTTCATAATGTTTTATATGAAGAGCTTTTTTGGTATCAGTTATAATTTCTCTCCTTTCATTTCTAATTTAGATATTTGTGTTCTTTCTTTTTTCATCCTTTCGTCAATCTAGTCAAGTGTTTGTCAATTTCATGGATGTTTTTCAAAGAACCAGCTCATTGTTGCATTATTTTTTCTGTAGTCTTTCCATGCTCAATTCCTTTGAGCTCTGCTCTACTTTTTATTTCTTATTTCCCTCTCCTGACTAGGTTTTTTAATGTTCTTTTTTTCTAGTTCTTTAGGATGGAATGTCAGAAAATTTGCCTGTGATTTTTCTTGTTTCTTAATATAGGCTGGTAATGATATAAATACCTCTTTTATTACTGCTTTCACTGCATCCAAGTAATTTTAATACATTGTTATTTTCATTGTCATTAATTTTCATTATTTTAGTATCTTCTTTCATTTATTTGACCCAGTTACTTTTCAATAAGATGTTATTTATTCTCCATGTACATGTGATTTTTTTCTGCTTTCTATTTGCAGTTGATCCCTAATTTCAAAGCTTTGTGGTCTGAGAATACACTTGGTATGATTTTAATCTTCTTTAATTTGCTGAGGCTATTTTAATGTCCCAGCATATGGTCTGTCCTTGAGAATGTTCCATGTGCACTAGCAAAAATGGTATAATCTTTTGTATTTAGATGAAGTGTCCTGTAAATGTTTATTATGTCTAATTGCTGCAATGTATCATTTGAAGCTGATATTTTCTTATCTATTTTCTATTTAGATGATCTGTCCATGGCTGTTAAGGAGATATTTAGGCCCACTATTATAATTGTGTTTTTGTGAGCTTCTCTTTTCAGATATAGTAGTAGTTGCTTTGTATATTTTCCTGGTTCTCAATTGGGGGCATATATATTAATCAGTGCCATGTCTTCTTCTTGTATTGTTTCTTTTATCAGTATGAAATGTCCATCTTTGTCTATTGTTATCTTCTTTTCCTGAAGTCTGTTTCATTAGATATCAATATATCAACTCCTGCTTTGCTCTGGATACCATTTTCTTCAAGTATTCTTATCTATCCTTTCACTCTGAATCTTTGTCTTTACAACTGGGTATGTCTCTTGGAGACAGCGTATGGATGGGTTAAGTTTTTCAATGCAGTCTTCTACTGTGTGCCTTTTTAGTGGTGAGTTCAGTCCATTTACATTTAGAGTGATGATTGATATATTAGGATTTCCTGTGGCTATTACTTCCTCCTTTTTTTATTTCCTTTTTGTTGTTATTGTTGTTGTTGTTGTGCCAACTCTTTTCCATTTTGTTTTAATTTTTTGTTTCAGGTAGAAGAACCTTTTTCAGTATTTCATGAAATGTTGGCCTTTTGCTGGAGAATTTCCTCAGCTTCTGTACGTATGAAAAAGTCTTTATTACATTTTTGTATCTGAAGAATAATTTTGCTGGATAATTTGTTCTTTACTGGAAGTTTCTCTCTTTTAATATTTTGAATAATTGATTTCACTGTCTTTTGGCTTGTGAAATTTCTTGCTGAGAAGTCTGATGATAGCCTGATGGGCTTTCCTTTAAATGTTGTAGGGTTTTTCTTTTTCCTCTGGTTTCCTTGAGAATTGTTTTTTTGTCTTTGACTTTCTGCATCTTCAGTATAATGTGACTTGAAGAAGATCTACTAGGATCCAGGTAGCTGGAGAACATTCTTTTTTCTTTGAATTTTTGGTTCCAGATCTTTCCATCAGTATGAAAAGTTCTCATCTACTATTTATTGAGTAAGTTCTCTGTAGAGTTTTGTTTTACACTTTCTTCTATTTCTATTATTCTAATGCAGTCAGATGATTTTTGTAGAATTCTTTCCATTTCTTTTTACTCTGAAGTTCTATCTTTTTCTGTAGTTTGTTGTTTCCATTGTTCAATCTCCAATATCACTAATTCTTTTCTACATCAATGGCCCTGTTTACTATGGTGTTTAGTTCATTTCTCAATTATTTTATGGCATTGTTTACTTCTCAAATTTTTGTCTTATTTTGTCTTATGTTTTCCATTTATTTGTTAAAATGTTTCCTTTGTTCATGGATTTCCTTTCTAAGATCATTCATTTTAGTCAGGGTGCTCTGTTAATATTTTTTTCATTTTTTGAGAGTTTTTGGAACTGCAACCTTGTCATATAAGTCATATATTTCCATACTAAAAGATCTGTTTTTGGAGATATTTTATTTTCTTTCTGAGTGCTTTATATCCTAATGTACTCATATTGTTTGAAGTAATTTTTTTTTCTGGGCATGAGGGTTTTTCCTGTGGTAGATATTGAGAGGTCTCTCTTTCTCTTCCCAGTTGGTATTACTGTAGTGTCTTGCTATAGAGAAGACACTGGGTGGCACTGGAGGGCAATCTTCAAGAGGGAGCTAGGGATTTCCAGTCTCCACTTGGGGTTGGAAGCAGGGCCGTCTGCAGTAACTCTTCTTCCTGCAATTCATCAGGGAAACTGGGTAGGGGGAAGGAGGAGGTTGACATGGGGCAACTTGATAGCTGACAGTGCTCACATTGGACGGCACCAAGTGTTTGCCACAAGCTCACCCATTTTCCCTCCTAAGCCTGTGTTTCACCTTGGACCATGTTTCAGTATTTTTCAGAGTTTCCATGGTAGCAATTTTCAGTTTCAAATTCCCCCAGAGTGGTGCAATGCTGCAGCTGGAAGCCCGATTCCCATGTAGAGCAATTAAGATGCTTTGTTTGGCTTCTTTGCTGTCCCCAGGGAAGATGTTGTGGCTAGGGCCCTTGGTCCTACAGTCTCAGAGGGTTTCACTCACCCATGGTCTCAGAGGGTTTTAGCTGCTCTCACCTTTGCTCTTGTTGCCACTCAGCCCCCCACCTGCCCAGGATTGCATTGCTCAGTCTCTGTTGTGATCTGCAGCCACAAGTCTCCAAACTTTTCTGCTCCCTGCCTCTTCTACCACTCACTTTCATTTCTCAGACCTTCAGGTGTTTGTTGTTTTTGTTGTTGTTTGTTTTGTTTTGTTTTGTTTTGTGCTGTATGAATCTATCAGCTGAGACTGTGCCACTCAGGGTTTCCTGTGTTGGATCCCAGCTGTTTAACTATATTTTCCTGAAGAGGTTTCAGGGATCCTCTCTCTGGCCACTCCTCTTGCTGATACTCTCACCTCTGCTTTGTTGATGGCTTATTTTGTTTTGCAAAAGCTTTCTAGTTTGATATAGACCCATTCATTTATATTTGCTTTTACTTCCCTTGCTTTTGAGGTCAGGTTCATGAAGTCCTCTCTGAGCCCAAGGTCTATAAGTTTACTACTGAGGTTTTCATCTATACAGTTTATTGTTTCATGTTTCACGTGAAGGTCTCTAATCTATTTTCAGTTAATTTTGGTATATAGTGACAGTTCATAGTTCAGATTTATTCCTTTGCATGTGATTTTCCAACTTTTGAAGCACCATTTACTGCAGAGATTTTCTTTTCTCCCTTGTATATTTTTTCTCCTATTTCAAAAATAATTTGTCCATATATTTCTGGGTTTATTTGTGCATTTTTATTATGTTAAATTGGTCTGTGTACCTCTTTTTCTGCCAATATCAAGCTGTTTTGATCATTGATGCTTTGTAGTATGTTAATAGATTGAAACTGGGCAGCATAACACTTCCTGCCTTATTGTTTTTATGTAGGATTCCTTTGGCTATTTGGGGTTTATTGTGGTTCCATATGAATCTGATAATTTTTAAAATCTATTTCTTGAAGCAATGTTTGTGATATTTTGATGGGAATTGCATTAAATCTGTATATAGCTTTGGGTAATAGGGTTATTTTAACTAAGTTAAGTCTTCCAATTCATGAACATTTATTATCTTTCCATTTCTTTGTGTTCTTTTCAATTTTTTAAATAGTGTCTTATAGTTTTTAGGGTAAAAGTTTTACATTTTCTTGGTTAGTTTCTAGGTATTTTATTATTTTTGCTGTGATCACAGCAGATATTTATTCTTTCATTCTTTTTCTGAAGTTGTGTTGTTTGTATATATAAATACATTGTACTAAATACATTTAGTACATTGATTTTGTATCCTGAAACTGTACTGTATTTGTTCATTTATTTATTTTTGTGGGGGTACTTCCCTGGCTGGGAATCAAACCCAGGCCACAGTGTTGAGAGTGCTTAAGCCTAACCACTACACCACCAGGGAACCCTCTTTTTTTTATTTTCTTTTTTTTCTGTATTTGTTTATTGGTTTTAATAGTTTTCTAAGAGTGGAGTCTTTGGAATTTTTTATGTAAAGAATTATGTCATCTGCAAAAAGTGACAGTTTGAGTTCTTCTCTTTCAATTTGGATACCTTTTATTTCCTTCTCTTGCCTAATTGTTCTGGATAGAACTTCCATTACTATGTTGAATAGCAGTGGGAACAAGGGCATCTCTGTCTTGTTCCTGATTTTAGGAAAATAGGCTTCAGTTTTTCTCCATTCAGTATGATATTCACTGAGGGTTTGTCACATATGGCCTTTATTATGTTGAGATACTTTTTTCTATACCTATTTTATTCAGTAGTTTGATCACTACTGAATGTTTTATCTTGTCAAATGCTTTCTCTGAATTAATAAATATAATTATATGTATTGTATCATTTATTTTGTTTATGTGATGTATCACATTGATTGATTTTCATATAATAAACCATCTTTGTGCTCCTAGGATGAATCCCACTTCATCACGATGTATAATGTATTTGATGCATTATTGTATTTTATTTGACAATAGTTTGCTTAGGATTATTGCAACTGTGTTCATCATAGATTTTAGTATATAGTTTTTGTTGTTTGTTTATTTGTTTGTTTGTTTGTTTGTTTTGTGTGTGTGTGTGTTATCCATACCAGGTTTTGGTATTAGAGTAATGTTGACCATACATAAAGAGTTGAAAAGGATTACCTTGTTTTCAATTTTCTTAAAGTGTCTGAGGAACATAAGAATTAATTCTTTAAATACTTGATAAAACTCATTGGTGTGATCATCTGGTTCGAAGACTGTTTCTTTGGAGAAGTTTTGGATGATTGTTTGAATTTCTTTACTATTGGTTGGTCTATTTAGATTATCTAATTCTTCTTGGTTGAGTGTAGCTAAACTATATGTCTTTAGAAACTTGTCCATTTCTTCTAGATTGTTAAATTTGGTTACATGAAGCTATTCATTTCTTTGAGGGTTTTTATTTCTAACATTTGTTATTTATGTGTTTTCTCTTTGTGCTTTGTTGAACCTAGCCAGGGGTTTGTCAATATTATTGTTTTTTGTTTGTTTGTTTGTTTTGTTTTTTTTTTTTTGCTTTTTGGTATGTGGGTAGCTCCCTGACTGGGAATCGAACCCAGGCCGCAGCGCTGACAGCGCCAACACTGAAGCCTTAAGCCACTACACCATCAGGGAACTCCCTGTCAATATTATTAATTTGTTCAAAGAATCAGCTCTTTGTTGCAATAATATTTTCTGTTGTCTTTTGTTCTCAATTTTATTTAGTTCTGTTCTAATTTTAATTTTTTTTTCTGCTGACTTTGGTTTATTTCTGTTCCTTTCCTAATTCTTTAAGATGAGACATTAGTATACTTACTTGCTATTATTCTTGTTACTTGCATTAAGCCTGTAATAATATAAATTTTTCTCTTATTACTGCTTTCACTGTGCCTCTATAATTTTGATATGTTGTATTTTCATTGTCATTAGTTTCTATGTATTTTTAACCTCTTCTTTTATTTCTTATTTAATCTAGTCTTTTTAAATAACATGTTGACTAATCTAATATATGTGATTTTTTTCTGCTTTCTTATTGCAGTTGATCTTTAATTTCAAAGCTTTGTGGTATGAGAAGACACTTGGTATGATTTCAAATGTTTTGAATTCACTGAGGCTTAGTGTTGTGTTCCAGCACATGATCTATCCTTGAGAACATTTTATGTGCACTAGAAAAAAAAGTATAGTTTTTTGTTGTAGAATAAATGGTCCAGAAATTTTCAATTAACGTCCTATTGTTGTACTGTATCATTTAAAGCTAATATATCCTTATTTATTTTCTGTTCGGATGATATGTCCCTGGTTGTGAACAGGGCACTTAGATTCCCTAGTTTTGTTAATACTTGCTTTGTAAATTTTGTTGCTTCCTGATTGGGGGGATATGTACTAATTTGTGTCATGCTTCTTGTTGTTGTATTGTACCTTTTGTCACTATGAAGTGTCTGTCTTTGTCTCCTGTTACCTTTATATACTGAAGTCTGTTTCATCAGATATCTGTATGACAACTCCTGCTTTTCTCTGGATGCCATTTACTTAAATTGTTTTTCACCCTTTCACTCTGAGTACGTGTTTATTCTTGTGGCTGAGGTGTGTCTCCTGGAGACAACAGATAAATAGATTTTGTGTTTTTAATCCAGTCTGCTACTCTATGCCTTTTTATTGGTGAGTTTAGTTAATTTACATTTAAAGGTGATGATTGATATATTAGGATTTCCTATGGTCTTTACTTTATCCTTTTTTATTTTATTGTTGTCCCAACAGTTTTTCATTCATTTATTTACTTATTTATTTATCTATTTATTTATTTATTTATTGCTTCAAGCCAAACAGTCTCCTTCAGTATTTAATTCAATACTGACCTTATGCTGGATAATTCCCTCACCTCTTGTATGTCTGAAATGTTCTCTATTCCTCCTGAATATCTAAAAGATAACTTTGCTGTATAAATTATTCTTGGCTGGTAGTTTCTTTTAATATTTTGAATATTTGATTCCACACCCTCTTGTCGTGTAGAGTTTCTTCTGAGAAATTCGATGATACCCTGATGGACTTTTCTTTAAATGTTATAGTTTGTTTGTTTTTTCCCACTGGCTGAGTTAAGAATTATCTCTTTGTCTTTGATTTTTGACATCTTCAGTATAATGTGCCTTGAAGAAGGTCTTCTGGAGTCCAGGAAGCTAGGGGGTCCCATTTGCTTCTTGTATTTGGGGCTTCAGGTTTATCTATAGGTTTGGAAAGTCCTAATCTACTATTTGTTTGAGTAAGCTCTTTGTAGAATCATGTTCTTCCCCTTCAGATATTCCTATTATTTTAATGTCTTTTTTTCCTAATGGAGTCAGATAGTTCTTGTAGAATTCTTTCTTTTCTTTTGATTCTCTTTGCTTTCTTCTGTGTTATTTCCATGTTCAAATCTTCGATATCACTAATTCTTTCCTCCATCTGTTCAGCCTTCTTTCCTATGGTAGGTAGTTCATTTCTCAGTTTTTTCGTTACATTGTTTATCTCCAGCATTTCTATTTAATTATTTTTATAGTTTTAATTTTTTGTTAACATATTCCTAATGTTCACAGATTTTTTAATCTGAGATTATTTATCTGTATCTGGGTACTCTACCAACATTCTTTCAGTTCTTGTAGTGTGTTAATAATGGTCATCTTGAATTCTGTCACTTAGGTAATACATTTTCATATCTACATGTTACTTTTCTGGAGATTTTTTATTTGTTTTCTGAGTGGTTTTGAATCCTCATTGTATTTGATGTGTTTATTTTCCTGAGCATGAGGATGTCTTCCCTGGCAGATATAAAGAGGTCTTTCTTTCACTTTCTACTTGGTGTCATTGTAGCATCTTACAATATTTGCTCTTGGTTACTTGACCTTCTATCTCTCGTTGCTTTCCTGTAGGTGGGCTTCTCTACTTTTAGCCCAGTCACATTGGTCCTCTTTGGGAAAATGTTGTGGACAACGGTGTGCTGTGCTTCTGAGATCAGTACAAGGAAAAGTTGCTGCACCTATGTTTTTCAGTTTCCCTAAGCCCTCTTGCAAGTTTCCATAGGGGAAATGTTTATTGGGAAATGGTGCAGGGTTTTTGCTTTTTTTTTTTTTTGTCCAGCTGGTTGTAAAGCAGACACTAAGTAGACTTGGGGTAGTGAACTTTGGGAGAGAGTTAGGAGAAGCAGCCAGACTCTGTTTCTATGGTTTGTGCCTAGAGTTGAGGGCAGTGTAGTTTTTGGCTGCTTAGTCTCCTGGGGCTGCTCCCTAAGGTGCTGTGACATAATCTTGTTCACTATGAATGCCTGCATGGGCAAGGCACAGGCCAGGTGTGGGCCAGATGTGCACTGTAGGCTCTGCCTTTCTCTTTTCTCCGAGCCTGCGTTTCACTCAGAAAACTGTTTTACTCTTGTCATGGCAAGTTTCCATGGCAGCTGAATCTCAGTTTCAAACTCACCCAGAGCCAGTTTGTGGTAGAATCAATGCTGCTGCACTTGTGTGGCCTTGCAGCTGGGGCTATATTTTCACCCAGGGCAGTTCAGAGCCTTTGTTCATTCTTTAACACACCCAGGGGGTTAGCATGCTACTGCTCAGTTGGGGTCTTAATCCAACATGGTTTCACGGGATTTCAGCTGGCTATGCCTCTGCTCTTGTCATTTCTTGGCCTGTAACCTGCCCAGGATCTGCTACTTTTTGACCCATGTCCCCGCACCCCCACCACACCCTTTCTTCTGCCAGCCTCCAGTCACATTTCTCAGGCCTGTCTCCACTCTTTTTCCTTTCCTCCTCTTCCATTTGCCCACTTTGCTCTAACCTTCAGGGGGTTTTTGTGATGCATGGATCTCTCAGCTGAGACTGGGCCACTTGCAGTTTCCCTGATTGCATCCCAGTTGTTCACTTGTATTTTCCATGAAAGGTTTCAAGGATCTTCTCTCTTGTCACCATTTTAGGTTCCTTTAAGTCCCAACTTTTGATATTAAATTTTTCCTTTATTTGTATATCCCCTTTTCTGAAACTCTTTTTAGAAAGTTTCAGACAGAGAAATATTGTAATATGTTCTTTAAAAACTTTGGAATCTACTAGAAATGATATAGGATACTATGAGTTACACAATGGAAGCCCTCATAAATGAATTGTTAAACAAATGATTTTCACATATTATATAAACATGAGGTTTAGGGAAGGCAAAAGTGATGAAAGTAATGAATTGTATTGTAATGGGTACTAACTAGACTTAATGCCTAGTGTTCACAAATGTAGAATTTGAATACTGTACATTTGAAATACATGTAGTTTCAGACACACTGTTTTTCAAAATTACAATAAGTTGATAAATACATAATATAAAAAATTAACCCATTTCTTGTGTGCTTGAGGCTGCAGTGTTTACCTTGAGATAACTCATGGATTAGAGTCCTAACCATATTTTCAGAGTGTGCCAGGAAATATCTCACTTTTATTGTTATTTGTATATTACTCTAGTTTATCAATAGTCTGGGAACAAATGACATCATTTAATTTATAACATTCTGTTTTTAGTAGTGGCATTTTTATTTACAAAATGTAATAATTCTTGATTGTTGAAAATGTCAAATCCTAGAAAATGTAGCATTCCTAGTGTGAAAAAAATGTGAAATACTAATAACAATATACATTTCTGTTACATTAAAATTATAGATAAGTTCTATTTAGGAATAACTCCAAGAACAATTTTTATATTTTATTTTCACATTGAAAACCACTAAGATTTTCTTCAGCCTCAAAGAGCATGTTTATGTAAAATTAAATGAATGTTGCATTGAGCTGTACTTTTGTTTTCTAAATAGAAAATCAGTTAAAAAATAAAGCACAATGGAACTTTATGGAAAATGAAGGGTTCTATACAAATGCTTTAGAAAAATATCTGAGAGACACTAAAGCAAAGCACATTTTCTGCCATCATGTACCTGGTTTTAAGCTCTTCCCTCAAATAGACTAGGCTTCCAAAGCTTGGGTGCATTATCTTCTTCCTGAAGAAAGAAAGTTCTGGTCATCTACCTCCAAAATTTAAGGGTTTAGTCTGCAAAGACTTATGCACCCCAATGTTCATAGCAGTGCTATTCACAGTGGCCAAGTCATGGAAACTGCCACAGTGCCCTTTGATAGATGACTGGATAAAGAAGCTATGGTACATATACACAATGGAATATTACTCAGCTATCAGAAAAGATGAAATATTGCCATTTGTGACAAAATGGATGGAACTTGAAATCATCATGGTCCATCAGAAAATAAGTCAGACAGAAAGAACCAAGAACCATATGACTTCACTTATTTGAGGAATATAAAACTGAAAACAACAAAGAAAAAAAGAACTCATGGACACAGTCAATAATTTAGTGGTTACTTGAGGGTAAGTAGGGAGGGAGTGGGAGAGGGGAAAGAGGAAGTCAAATGTATAGTGATGGAAAAAGAAACGACACTAGGTGGTGAACACATAATGCAACACATAGATGATGTATTGTAAAACTGGAACCTATATATTTTTCACTAACCAATATCACACCAATAAATTTAACAACAAAAAAAATTTAAAAAAATAATAAAAGGTGGGACTTGCTTGTATTTCCTCAAGGCATATTCTAGCCCAAGTCTAAGTAAATGCATTGTACCCACTCTTACTTATACTTATTGGTATAGTTAATTATTTTATATATTTAAGAAATTTAAAAATATTAATAACTAGAGAATATATTCAAGTTGCCAGCAGTATTTTAATTTCAATACTTTTTATATTCAAAAAGAATGTATTACCTTTTAAGTTTTCCATCATAAAAAAATAACATTAAAATTGTTCAATATACACTTCTTACTTTTTTGCATTTTTAAGACAGAATATTAAGGTGTTTGGCATATTCTCATGTGAAAGTGATGCACATGAAATTTTAAAATTACTTTTAGATTACTACAATGTTTTTTGCTAGAAATATCTGTGAATGATTTTAAAAATTGAAAACAGTGAGAAATTACTAATTCATCACTGGATTGTAGTAAATAACATTCATGAATTATATTTAGAAGTAAAAATCTTCTGCTGTATATTCTTATTGTGAGTTATAATAAATGTCTATGTTAACTGGAACTCAAGCAATTGGCACCCTCAAGCAACTGGCAAAATAAACTTGCTGGTGTCTTGAGATTTTGCTGGTTGCTTGAAAAGTGATGTTTGTTTGAGGTCTGAAAGAGTCAACTAACATTTATTCAACATCTACCAATCCTCATTGGTGCTGGTTAACTGAAGGTTTACTGTATATTGGGGAATCATTGTTTGATAACTTGATATGAATTTCAAGTGTATAACCTAAAAACACAGTATCTGTATAATCTATCGTGGGCTCTGCACCTAGTGTATAGTTTTCTTTCATTATCTTATGGTGGACCCACATATACAATTAGGTATCTGTGCACTCTTATTTTCTCTGGGCAGCACCATTTTGTAGCCTGTATCTATAAATTTCTTTTCTGTTTGTTTTGTATCTTTGTTTCTTGCTTTCTCTTGTATTATTTTATGGAAGTAAAATCACAAGGTTTCCATTCTTTTTAAACTAACATATTTTAAGTTAACTCAGTGGGATGGGATGGGGTCAGAAGAGCCAAATTTACAGAATAAGTATCAGAGATTTATAGCTAGTGAGTGGTGGAGTCCAAGGTGACTGGCTGAATGCAGTCCTGAAATTACCAATGCAATCTGCTGAACACCCATCTACAGGCTAAGAACTGGTGGCCAGAGATGCCAATATGCTGAAGGTGGGAGATCCTAGCATTAAAGCAAAGAGAGAATGCAAACATAGCTCTCAATTGGGTTGTGAAAAAGGTTAATGCATAGCCAGTTAGTATGGGCTCCCATTAAGCCAAGGGTAAAAGCAAACCTTCAGGCAGAGGTCAGAGCTGGCTTACTGGGCTTTGCTGCCGGGATTTAGAGTCACTGTGGACCACTGAGAGCGAATTTTGCCTCTCATGTCTGGTCTGGTGTGACAATAGGGAAGCTTTGAATGATCTGGGTCCTCCCTCCTTTCCAGCATCATCTGACATCTTTTGTTGTTGTTGTTGTTGTTATTACACTCCCCACTTACTGACCCTGTTTCTGTTTTCTAAATCTATCAAAGCTTATTATGTCCTCAGGCTCTTTTCTTTGCTTGAAATGCTTTTTCTCTGAACCTTCTCTGAATTTCCACTCATTCTTTAAGCTCTATTTAAAATGCCTCTTTTTCTTGGAGGCTTTTCCTCAGCCTTGTGAATACTCATTCCCCACTGCACACACCCTCCCACATACAGAACAACCCAATAGTTTTTCTCCTAGGACACAGCTTTCTTCTTTCACTGGATTCAACTTCATTCAGCAGCAAACATTTAATTGTTAGTCCTGAACTTAAAATGACTTGTCAAGACTCCTGTATATGCAGCTATTGCAAAAATACCACATTCCTCCTAGGGAATTATGCTTAGAGTGTGACTTTTTAATACAATGGGAGATATCAAAAGATAAAAAGCAAGAAACTGTCTATTTATTAAAAAAAGCCACTCATGCATAAGCTTTTTAGTTTGATATATTACCATTTATGTATTTTTCTTTTACTTTTCTTGCCTTTAAGGTTAAATTCATAAAATTCTTTTTGAATCCAAGGTTCATTATGCTTTTTTTTAATGAAATTTATTGTTTCAGGTCTTATGCTTAGGTCTTTGATCCATTTAATTTAGATATATGGTGAAAAATCACAGTCTAGATTCATTATTTTGCATGTAGCTTTCAAATTTTTCTAGCACTGTTTACTGAACAGGCCTTCTTTCATCCATTGTGTTTTTAGCTCATTTATCAAAAATTATGTGTGTGTGTGTGTGTGTGTGTGTATGTATTTGAGTTTATTTCTGGAATTTCAATTTTATTATTGGTCTATATGTTTGTTTTTCTGCCCATAACATGCTATCTTGATTATTGTCACTTTGTAGTACAAACTAAAGTAAGGGTATGTGATACTTCAGCCTTGTTTTATTTGTTTTCTTTTTGTTTGTTTGTTGTTTTGTAGAATTTCTTTGGCTATTTACAGTCTTTCATGATTCTATACAAATCTGATTATTTCATGTTTCTTGAAAAAAATTTCAATTTGGATTTTGATGGGGATTGCATTAAATCTGTATGTTGCTTTGGGTAATATGGCTCTTTTAATTATTAATATGTTGATTCTTCCAATCCATGAACATGAAACACTACTACAATCAAAAGATGAAACAAATGCTCTCTGCTCAATAATTCTTTTACAAAATTTTACCAGTAAAATGATGCATGTTAGAAAGATAACAAACATCTATATTAATATATAAGGAATATTACTTACATATGTATTCAGTTCTTCAGCTCCACAGTACATATTAACAGGTAATTGAAGCTCAAAGTGTTTTAGTATATTTATATATTAGCTCATTGAAGGCAAAAACTTATTATAAAGTATTAAAAAATAAAGCATTAAAAAGTAATCCAATTAACTATATATATAAATTTATGTATTCAAAATAAGATATGACAGATTCAATTCAAATTAATTTCCAAAATACATGAATGAGTTTGAAAAGTAAGACATTTGCTATTCATTGGCAAGGGTGATTTATAGTTAGTATTAACATTAATACAGTAGGAGTTAAACTATCCCACTACTCAAAATATTGAAGTTTTATCTACCAGAATTTGAATTACCTATTATTGAAATGACTAAAATTCAACTTCCTGAAAATAATCTTCTATTTTTAATTAAAGAAATATTAATCAAAGAAAATATTAAAATAAATGCAATTGCATTGTATCTTAAAAATGTTTTGAAAATTATTTTAAGTATAGATTAAAATGAAAAATTCAATATTAACAATTTTTCAGATTGTTTTTTATTTTTACTTTTTTATTTTTAGAAATGAGAGTGAAAATTAATGTGTGGAGGCATCACATTAGAAGGTAGATAATTTTTACTGAATTTCAGTAATAAATCTACTTAATCACTGAAATTTAGTGCAAGATTTTTTTTCCTCTTTGCTTATTTTCTTTTCCCATACCCTCCTACAGTATCCAGAAAATGAACTGTAACAGTGTTGAGTTAAAGAGCAGAATATCTACAGCTCTGAGAGCTGGAGAGACATTCCTGAGCATCAGACACACAATGTGAATAATTCTGGTGACAGGAAAAGAGCTGTAGGAGCAAGACAGCTGTAGTCTGGCAGTTGACATTACCTATAGCCAAAAAGCACACTTGCCGCTGCTCTCAGCCCACCTAGCCCCCACCTTTTTCACCTGATCTCTGCAGGGGCACCAAGGGTTGCTGAGACACACAAGTTCTGCATCTGGCTATAGGTTTAGTATTGGGGTTTCAGAGGCTTGGAAAGTCATCACCCATGACATCCTTTCACAGTGGCGGTAGCCTGTAATGGAAAAATTCACCTACACAGAAAATCTTTCACCACACCACAAGAATCTAGAACAGTGCAAAAGAAAACAAGATGCTGCAGCACAGGAGAAAATAAAACACTCCAGCACCACCTACTGGAAAGAAAAAAAAAACTCTTTATTTTAACTTGCTGCAGAATCCACTGCTATAGATGCCCAGAAAGACAAATCTATTATTTGCCATGAATAACCCAGGGGAAAAAAACTCAGGAAGAATACTAAATATCTCCTGAAAGTGAACCTAAAGACATGAAAAGATATGAATTAAATGACAGAGAATTCAAGATTGTAATTCTGAAAAAACTGAACAAGATGCCAGAATACCCAGGTAAAGCAGTTTAATAAATTTAGAAATGAAATCAATGAAAAAAGTTAATATTTTATCAAAGAGATTGAAATTTTAAAAAGATAGAAATTCTGGAGTTGAAGAACTTAATAAAAGAGATGAAGAATGTAATAGCCAACTTAGGAAATAGAGATTACCAGACAGAGGAAAGCATTAATGTTATATAAGATAAAAATCTAGAAATTATGCAAATGTAAGAAGAGACAGAGTTGAGAGTAAAAACAAACAAACAAATTCTATGAGCACTAACTATATGACTTCATCAAAAAAAGAAATATAAGAATAATGGGTATAGCAGAAGAAGAACTAAGAAGGAAGGGTACAGAAAGCCTATTCAAGCAAATAGTTTATGAGAACTTCCTAAACCTATAGAAAGAACTGGATCCTTGAATATAATAAGCAAACAGATAGAGACACTAGGAAAAATGTCATCAAGATGGTGGCATGAGAGAAAATTTCTGAAGCCTTTCCTGGAAAATACAACAAATGGAAAACCTAAAATTCAACAAGAGAATTTCTAAGCAACACATAGCCTTAGCTGAGAGACTTTCTCATCACAAGAAAACACCTAAAGGTTCGAGAAAGGGAGGCAAGTGGAAGAGACGGGAAGGAGAAAGTGCAGAGACAAGGCAGTGGAGTGCAACCTAGAGCCTGGCAAAAGAAAGGGTAAGGTGGGGTCACACTGCATAGCCAATGTGCAGTGCAATCACTGGCAGGTTAGGAATTGAGCTCTGGCAGGAGCTGAAACACTGTGGCTTGAACAAAACCAACCATAGACCAGTTAGGGCCTGAGTTAGAACACAGCACAGATCTGGGTGAATTAGGGCCCCAGCTGAAGCACAGCATGGCCTTGAACAAGTTAGGAACCAAGAGCTCACCAGGCAACAGTGCTGACTGGACCACAGTGTGGCCCTGGGTGAGTTAAAGACTGAAAGCAGACAGCTGTGGCAAATCTGACCAGAGTAAAACACTGTACTGGGTGAAGTGCAGGCCCAGGAAAAAAGAGCAAGGTGAACCTGCCTGCCCTGGCCTTGTGCACTCCTGATGCAGAGACAAGCTTGTGTTACAGCTAAACTCAGTACTGAGGACTGTGATCTTGAAACACACAGGAGTTGTAACTCACACTTTCTACACTGCCAGGCAGAAATCATAGACACAAAACCTGCTGCCTTCTTCTTTACTATCCCAAAGTTCCTGGCCCCCATCATCTCCACCCAATGTCTCCTTACAGTCAACCGCAACCTGCAAATCATCATTACCAAAAACATATATGTGTTTTTCTAACAAATTCCACCTTCACCCTTTCTGCTGAAACTGGCAGAGAAGCCCAGAAAAATTGTGTCACAGAGGTGTAGCAGTTTCTGCCTGCACTGGGATCTCAAAGGCATAAAACACCATTGCCCACCATATCCTTCCAAAGAGTAGACATGCTGAGAGCAAGGTGACTGTGTCAAATAAGAGAATCCCACCTTCCAGAAAATCTCTCAGTGTGAAAAAGAGACAAATATCCAAGGGAAAATATTGTAAGATACTGCAATGACACCAACTGAAAAACAAAAGAAATACTTCTTCATATCTACCAGGGGAAGTGTTTTTATGTGCAGGAAAAGAAACACACCAAAAGCAATAAGTATCTTAGGAAACAGAGCTGCCCAGAAATAGAATTAAAAGTCTCCAGAAAAGGAACTTAAAGATATAAAAATATTTGAGCTAAATAAAATAATTCAAGACTGCATTTCTGAAAACATTCAAAGAGATCAACAAAAGTTGTTTGAGCCATAGAGGCAGCTAAGTTATCTCAGACACAAAATCTGTGAACAAAAGAAATACTTTAACTACAAAATCGAAACTATAAACAAATAGAAATTCTGGAGATAAACAATGCAATAAAAAAGATGAAAAATAAAATAGCTAGTATAGGAAGCAGGGCTGACCAGATGAAGGAAAGAATTAGTGATATCAAAGTTAGAAATAGGAAAATGTTACAGAAGGAAGGAGAGAGAGACCTGAGAGTTAAAAGAAATAAAACATCTTCACAAGAACTATCTGACTCCATTAGAAAAAGCAAGATAATAATGGTTGTGCCAGAAAGAGCAGAGAGCAAGATGGGCACAGAGAATTTGGTCAAACATATAATAGATGAGAACTTACCCAACCTATGAAAGAACTGGAACCTCAAATTCAAGGAGTAAATAAGATTTCTAACTACCTGGATTTTAGCACACCCTCTCCAAGGCACATTATACTGAAGATGTCAAAGATAAAACACAAATTAAAAAATCCTAAAATATCTAGGAAAAATTACTATCACCTATAAAAGAAAGCCCATCAGGCTGTTATCAGACTTCTTCACAGAAATTCTACAAACCAGGAGGGAGTAAAATCAAGTATTAAAAATACTGAAAAGAAAAATTACCAGCCAAGAATAGTCTATTCAGAAAATAGATATGAAAAAAAACGTAAGTTTTTTTAGATACAGAAAAGCTCAGGGAATTCTCCAGCACAAGGCCAGAATTTCAAGAAATACTGTTGAAGCCTATCTGAACTGAAAAAAAAAAAGGTAAAAATAAATAGGGATGAAATGGGACAACAAAAGCATAAAAAAGAGAGAAAGTAAAGGTTTCACTTTCCAAAAGAAAATGAGGAAAAGAAGCATTCTTTAGGAAAGATACACACTCAAAGTGAAAGGGTGAAAAACAATACTTGAAGCAAATGGCACCCAGAGAAAGAGCAGATGTAGCCATACTTATATCTGATGAAACAGACTTCAGGATCAATAAGGTAATAAGAAACAAAGATGCATTTTTTATAATGATAAAAATAACAATACAACAAGGACATATGACACTTATTAATATATATGCCCCAAATCAAGATGCACCAAAATTACAAAGCAACTACTATCAGAACTAAAAGGAGAAACTGACATAAATATAATTATAGTAAGGGACCTAAACACCTCTTTGAAATCCATCTAAATGAAAAATAAATAAGGAAATATCAGCTTAAAATGATATACTACAGCAATTGGAAATAATTAACACTTATAGGACACTTCATACTACAACATAAGACTATACATTCTTTTTGAGTGCACATGGAACATTTAAAAAAATAAACTACATGTTGGGGCAAAAAACTAGCTTCAGCAAATTTAAGAAAATTGAAATCATACCAAGTGTCTTCTTTCACCAAAAAAGCTTTAAAATTGGAGATTAACTAAAAACAAAGCAGAAAAAATGCATACATGTGGAGATAGAACACCACATGATTAAAAATATGACTGGATAAAACTAGAAACAAAAGAAGAGATTCAAAATACATACAAATTGATGACAATGAGAACACAATATATCAAAAGTATTGGGAGGGTAGGAAGGCAAGTTGGTGAATGGAGAGGAGGTCCCTAAAGCCTTTCCCAGAAAACACAATTGAACGGCCGCCCAGGAGCCAAGAAAGAGGACCCTGAGTGACAAAACAGCTGTTGAGAAATCCACAAATTGCAAGTAAACACCTGAAGGTTGGAGAGAAGGGGGCGAGTGGGGGAGAGGGAAGGGAGCAGAGACTGCAACAGGACACAATCATTGCTGACTGTTTGGAGCAGCGCAGTTCGTGGGAGGAGAGAGACCACGGGGGAGCTAGTCTTTGGAACTGCATGCTGGGGGCAGAGTTTAGGAGCCAGCCTCTGGAACTTTTGAGTGGTAGAAGGGCTGAGCGAGGACTCTGAACTGCAAAGATGACACCCCAGCTCTAGGCCCCCTGGAGACCTACACAGGGCGACAGTTCCTGTTCCCAGCCCGCTGCAAAGGTGACCTTGCTGTCTCAGGCCAGGCCCACAGCTTTGGATTTATGGAGGGTGCACTTCCTCGTGCATCCCAGGGTTCTGAAAGCAGTATGAGCCCATAGACAGCTAGATGCTGAATCAGGGCTAGGAAGAAAGACTGATTTGATAGCATTTACACCAGCCAGCAGAAAGCAACAGCTTCCCCAGCAAAGGGCAGAAAGCAGAGGCGCCCTTGGAGCGCTTTTGTTGGTCCCTCCCCAGGATATATCCACATAGCCTCCAAACGCAGTACCAGATCAGAAACAAGAAATAAACAATCCTCTCTCTCCCAAAACTTGACCCCCAGTGCCACCTAGTGTCTGCCTTACAGCAAGACACCACAAAAGCAATATTCTGGGCATGGAACATAAAACCCTCATGTGAAAGAGGAAGAACCCAGCAGACAGAAGGAATTCCTTAAAAACTAAAACTCCTCAGAAAGAACATGAAATTAACCCAGAAGACAGCTTCTTAGATCTGGAAGGGTCTGATTTAAGTGACAGAGAATTTAAAGCAGCCATTCTAAAGACTGTGAGAGAAATGAAAACATACTGGCAGAACACCACAGCTGAGATAAATAACATAAAAAAGAATATAAACCACATAAAAAAGGAACTCCATGAACAAAAAGAACAATTTAACAAAGAAATTCAAAACATAAGAAAGATTGCAACGGAAATGTGAGAAATAAATAATACATTAAAAGAAGTGAGAAATGAAATAACTGCCGTAGGAAACAGGACCAACCAGATGGAAGAATGAATTAGTGATATCGAAGATCAGAACATGGAAACAGCTCAGAAAGAGGCAGAGAGGGAATATAGAAGCAAAAGGATTGAAAGAACTATGCAAGAACTATCTGACTCCATGAGACAAAACAACATCAGGATGATAGGAATAGAAGAAGGAGTAGAGCAATCTACAGAGAGCATAATCAAACAAATCGTAGATGAGAACTTTCCAAACCTAAGCTGGAATCCCAAGTTCAAGAAGAAAACAGGTCCCCTAGATACCTGAACCCTAGCAGATCTTCTCCAAGGCATGGTACTAAAGATGTCCAAAACTAAAGACAAAGAGACAATTCTCAAGGCAGCCAGGGAAAAAAGAACTATAACCTTTAGAGGAAAACCCATCAGGCTGGCATCAGATTTCTCAGCAGAAACTCTACAAGCCAGGAGAGAGTGGAATCCAATATTCAAAATTTTAAAAGAGAAATTTCCAGCCAAGAATAAATTATCTAGCACAATTATCTTTCAGATATGAAGGTGGAATAAAGACCTTCTCAGACACACAGAAGCTGAGGGAATTTGCCAGCACGAGGCCAGCACTCCAAGAAATACTGAAGGAGGCTCTTTGACCTGAAACAAAACATCAGGAAAAATGGAACAAAGTTGGGGCAACAAGAAAGAAACAAAAACTAACAAACAAACAAACAAACAAAAACAAGGAAAGAAATAAGTAATGGCCACAGGAAATCCTCACATATCGATCATCACTCTAAATGTTAATGGACTGAACTCACCAATAAAAAGACACAGAGTAGCAGACTGGATTAAAAAACAGAACGCATCCATATGCTGTCTCCAAGAGACACACTTCAGCTGTAAGGAGAAACACAGACTCAGAGTGAAAGGATGGGATACAATACTCCAAGCAAATGGTAACCAGAGAAAAGCAGGAGTGGCCATACTGATATCTGATGAAATAAACTTCAAGTTAAAAAAGATAGTAAAAGACAAAGATGGTCATTACATAATGATAAAAAGCACAAGGCAACAACAAGAAGAGTTGACACTAGTCAACGTATATGTTCCCAACAAGGATGCACCAAAATATACAAAGAAACTACTAACAGACGTGAAAGGAGAAACTGATGAATACAAAATCATAGTGGGAGACTTAAACACACCGCTAACAGCCATGGACAGATCATTTAAACAGAAAATAAATAAGAAAATATCAGCTCTAAATGACACATTACAGCATTGAACAAAATTGACATTTACAGGATACTTCATCCCGCAAAAAGAGACTACACCTTCTTTTCTAGTGTGCATGGAACATTCTCAAGGATAAACCATATGCTGGGACACAAAAATAGTCTCAGCAAATTCAAGAAGATTGCAATTGTACTAAGTGTATTCTCAGACCACATAGCTTTGAAATTGGAGATCAACTGTAAAAGGAAAGCAGAAAAAACCACATATACATGGAGATTAAACAACAGCTTATTAAAAAAGGACTGTATTGAGAGTTCCCTGATGATGTAGTGGCTTGGGGCTTCAGCGCTGGCACTGTCATTACTGCGGCCTGAGTTTGATTCCTGGTCAGGGAGCTACCCACATACGAAAAAGCACACACACAAAAAAGGACTGGATAAAAGAACAAATAAAAGATGAGATTAAAAAATATATAGAAACTAATGACAATGAAAATACAGCGTATCAGAATTAATGGGACACAACGAAAGCGTAATATGAGGGAAATTTATATCATTACAGGCCTATCTTAAGAAACAAGAAAAATCACAAGCAAACATCTTAGCATCCCATCTTAAAGAACTAGAAAAAGAAGAGCAGACAAAACCCAAAGTCAGTAGAAGGAAAGAAATAATAAAAATTAAAGCAGAGCTAAACCAATTAGAGAACAGAAGGACAATAGAAAAAATTAATATAACAAAGAGCTGGTTGTTTGAGAAAGTCAACAAAATTGACAAAGCCCTGGCGAGACTAATCAAAGGACGAAAGGAAAGGACTCAAATATCCAAAATTAGAAATAAAAGGGGAGAAATTACCACTGATACCACAGAAATACAAAGGATTATAAGAAAATATTATGAAGGAATTTATGCCACGAAATTTAACAACCTAGAAGAAACGCACAAGTTTCTAGAAACTTATAGCCTACTGAGACTGAACCAAGAAGAACTGGATAATCTAAATAGACCAATTAATAGCAACAATGACTATGTATAATCTCCCTAAAGGCAAAAGCCGTGGACTAGATGGTTTCACCAGTGAGTTCTACCAAGCATTCAAAGAAAAATTAACGCCTATCTACCTCAGACTGTTCCAAAAAATTAAAGAGGAAGCAGTACTTCCTAACTCATTCTATGAGGCCAACATTACCCTAATACCAAAGCCTGGCAAAGACAACACAAAAAAAGAAAACTATAGATCAATATCTCTGATGAACACAGATGCAAAAATCCTGAACAAAATATTAGCAAATAGAATACAACAATGCATCAAAAAGATCGTACATCATAATCAAGTGAGATTCATCCTGGGAGCACAAGATGGTTCAACATGTGAAAATCAATCAATGTGATACACTACATAAATGAAATCAAAGATAAAGACCATATGGTCATTTCAATTGATGCAGAAAAAGCTTTCGAGAAGGTACAACATCCATTTATGATCAAAACACTAAATCAAATAAGTATAGAAGGAAAGTATCTCAACATAATAAAGGCCATATATGACAGACCCTCAGCTAACATCATACTGAATTGGGAAAAGCTGAAACCTATTCCCCGAAAATCAGGAACAAGACAGGAATGGCCCCTGTCACCACTGTTACTTAATATAGTATTGGAAGTTCTAGGCACAGCTATCAGGCAAGAGAAAGGAATAAAATGTATCCAAATTGGGAAAGAAGAGGTCAAATTGTCACTATTTGTGGATGACATGATCCCTTATATAAAACATTCCAAAGATTCCACCAGGAAACTATTAGAAACAACGAATATAGTAAAGTCGCAGGATACAAAATCAATGTACAAAAATCAACAGCATTCCTCTATACAAACAATGAATCCTCAGAAAAAGAAATGAGGGACTCAATTCCTTTTGCTATCTCAACAAAAAGAATAAAATACCTGGGAATTAACTTAACAAAGAATGTGACAGACTTATACACAGAAAACTATAAGACACTTTTGAAAGAAATTGAAACAGACTTTAAGAGGTGGAAAAATATCCCCTGTTCATGGATAGGAAGACTTAACATTGTTAAAATGTTCATTCTGCCCAAAGCAATCTACAGATTTAATGCAATACCCATCAAAATCCCACAATCATACTTTCGTGAAATAGATAAAAGAATTAGGAAATTTATATGGAACCATAAAAGACCTCGAATTGCGAAAGCAATACTACATAAAAAGAATAAGGCTGGTGGCATTATACTTCCTGACTTCTATTTATATTACAAAGCATCAATAGTCAAAACAGCTTGGTACTGGCAGAAGAACAGAAATATAGACCAATGGAACAGAACTGAAAACCCAGAAATAAACCCACAAATTTATTGACAAATAATTTTTGATGAGGAGCGAAAAACTTACAATGGGGAAGAGAGAGCCTCTTTAGTAGGTGGTGCTGGGAAAACTGGAAAAACATATGCAAAAAATGAACCTGAGCTGTGAACTCTCTCCATATACAAAAATTAACTCAAAATAGATTAAAGACCTTCCTATAAGACCTGCAACAATAAACTGTATAGAAGAAGACATTGGTACTAAACTTATAGACCTAGGACTCAAGGAAGACTTCATGAACCTGTCCTCAAAGGCAAGGGAAGTAAAAGCAAAAATAAATGAATGGGACTATATCAAACTAAAATGTTTCTGCACAGCAAAAGAAACCATCAACAAGGCAAAGAGACAGCCAACTGAATGGGAGAAAATATTTGCAAATAACACATCAAATAAGGGTCTAATATCTAAAATATATTAACAACAAAAAAAAAACAAACAACCCAATTAAAAAGTGGGCAGAGGAACTAAACAGACAATTCTCCCATGAAGAAATACAAATGGCCAGCAGACGTATGAAAAAATGCCCATCCTCATTAGCTATCAGGGAAATACAAATCAAAACTACAATGAGATACCAACTCACACCTGTTAGAATGGCTATTATCAACAAATCAAGGAATAACAAGTGCTGGAGAGGATGTGGAGAAAAAGGAGCTCTGGTACACTGCTGGTGGGAATGCAAACTGGTACAGCCACTGTGGAGGACAGTGTGGAGTTTCCTCAGAAAATTGGGAATGGAGGTACTGTATGACTTCACGCATATGCGGAATATAAAACTGAAAGCAAAGAAAAAAGAAATGAACAAACAAATAACCCATGGACACAATCAGTAGTTTAATGTTTATTTGGGGACGAGTGGGTCAGGGAGAGGAGAAAGGGGAGGGGGTGGGAGAGGAGAAGGGGAAGCTAAATATAAGGTGATGGAAAGAGAAATCACATTAGGTGGTGAACTTATTATTCATCAAGTTGACAATGCACTGTAGAAATGTATGCATGAAACCTATGTAATCCTTGCTAACAGATGTCACTCCAATAAGTCTAACAATAAAAATGAATTCAAAAGGAAAAAAAAAAGTATTGGGATGCAGCAAAAGCAGTCATAAGATGGAAATTTATATTACTACAGGCCTGTCTCAAGAAACAAGGAAAATCACAAATAAACAACCTAATTTTATGTCTTAACACACTAGAAATAGAGAACAAATACAGCCTAAAGTCAGCAGAAGAAATAAAGTAATAAAAATTAGAGCAGAACTAAAAGAAATAAAGAAGAGAAAAAAATTATAAAACAATGCAACAAAAAGCTGCTTTTTCAAAAAATTAATAAAATTGACAAACCTCTGTCTAGGCTCATCAAGTTAAAAAAAAACACAAATGACCAAAATTAGGAATAAAAATAGAAATTATGACTGATACCACAGAAACACAAGGCTCACACAAGAATACTATGAAGGTACTATATGCCACCAAATTTTCAACCTAGAAGAAATGCACAAGTTTCTAGAAACATATAATCTACATAGACTGAGCCAAGAAGAACTGGATAATTTAAATAGAACAATCACCAGTAAAAAATTATTAATGAAACAATCATCCAAAACCTCCAAAAAGGAAAAGCCCAGAACCAAATGATCTCACAATGAGTTTTATAAAAAATTTAATAGAAAAATTAATCCCTTACCTCCTTAAATTCTTCCAAATAATTGAAGATATGGCAATACTTTCTAACTCATTCTACAAGTCACACATTACTCTAATACTGAAGTCTAGGAAAGGTAACACTAAACAAACAAACAAACAAAAACCACAACAAGAACAAAAATACAGTTCAATATCTCTGAGAAACACAGGTGCAAAAATCCTAAACAAAATACTAGCAAATAGAATACAGAAATGCATTAAAAAGAGGATACATCATGATCAAGTGAAATTCATTTCTGTAGAACAAAAATAGTTTAACATATACAAACACAAATTGATTAATGTGATACACCATGTATGAAATCTGACAATTAAACTTGCAAACTAAAAAGTGTTACATACCTCATTGCTGAACATCACTATAGTCACTTTTGAAATGCTTCCCTTGGAAAGTTATGCAGTGACACCAGCACCTAGTCCACCCTTCAAAGCAACTTTGGAACTCTTTTTCTGAAAAACACAATTCTAGTAAAAGACTTAAATGTCCCTTTGACATTAATGAACAGATCATCCAAACAAAAAATAAATAAGAAAATATCAGCTTTAAATGATATATTACAGTAAGAACATGAGTTGTTGGTGAAAAGTTCAAGTCATTTGTGTCTAACTTTTTCATGTAGCCTTTCAGCACTTCCAAATAATAAAATTGGTTGACTGTCTAGTTGGTTCAAATTCATAATGAACAATCCCTCTAATACCAAAAAAGGGTAGCAACATATTTTTGACTCTTGATTTAGACCGATGGAGGAACACTTCTGGTGGTGGAGAATTGGCTAACTTCAATTGTGCACTTGGATGCTCTGTTTCAGGGTCATATTTGTATACCCATGTTTCATCACCAGTGATTACATAAACCAAAACATCATTTTACCTCTCCAAAATGTCTTAACAAACTTCAACTCTCCTTTGCTTTTTGTTCATTGGTGATTTCCTTCAGGATCATTTTTGTACATACCTTTGTCATGCCAAGATTTTTAGTTAAGATTTTTCTAACTGTTTTTCTACTGATGTTTACTTGGTCTGCTGTGCTTCTCACAGTAAACTGACAACTTTGACACACAATTTTTGCAATGTTTTCATTAGTTCTGCTCATTATTGATGGCACTGACCTCTCTTTATCTGTGACACTTTCTCTCCCCTCAGAAAAATATTTAATCCATTTGTACACTGTTTTTTAAAATTGCATTATCCCCACAAACTTGGACTAACATATTCCTGATTTCACTTCCACTCTTGCCAAGTTTAACAAGAAAGTTAATGTTTGCTAATTGCTCTAATTCAAGCTCTGGCATTCTGGCAATGGCACATGACCCCATGAAACAACAATAATGAATGCCAGTCAGCAAGACACCACTACATGTTGACATGAACACAGCTGTTAGATACAGATATGCCTGGTTGTTCTGGCTGAAACTTCCAGTATTATGTTAATTAATAGTGGTGATGAGAGACATCTCTGTATTCTTCCTAATTTTAGAAGAAAAGGCTTCAGTTTTTCTTTATTCAGTATGATATTTGCTATGGGTTTGTCATATATGACCTTTATAAAGTTAAGGTAGTTTCTTTCTTTACCCATTTTATTAAGTGTTTTGATCATAAATATATGTTGTATCTTGTTGAATTCTCTTTCTGTGTCAATTGATATATACATTTGATCTTTAATTTTGTTTATGAGGTCTGAAAATTAATTTCACAAACTTGCCAGTGTGCACTTATGTTAACAGCTCTATACAAAAAACTTGGTATGGTTAAACAACCAGGCAAGGAAAATAAATAAAAATCATTTAAATTGGGAGTGAAGAAGTTTAAATTTCACTTTGTCCATATGGCATGACTTTTTATACAAAAAATCTTAAAGACTCTACTACAAAACTATTAGTAACAATAAATTAATACAGTAAAGTTACAGGATACAAAATCAATATACAAAAATCAATTGCATTTTTATATACTAATAACAAAACTTCAGAAAATTA
Source organism: Lyroderma lyra (assembly GCA_004026885.1). Taxonomy (NCBI): domain Eukaryota; kingdom Metazoa; phylum Chordata; class Mammalia; order Chiroptera; family Megadermatidae; genus Lyroderma; species Lyroderma lyra. The sequence goes on from PVJL010006128.1 coordinate 28,314, forward strand.
AATAAAAACCTTTTACAATTGAAGGAAAAAGAATAAAATATGTAAAAATAAACATAGAATGTGAAGGACTTATACACTGAAAACTACAAGACAGTATTAAAAAATTTGAAGACACAAAGAAATAGAAAGATATTTCATGTTCATGGATTGGAGGAATCAACATAGGTAAAATGCCCATAATACCCAAAGCAATATATAGATTAAATGCAATTTTCATCAAAATTCCCAAGACATTTTTTGAAGAAATAAATTGAAAAAAGTCATCTGATTTGTATAAAACCACAAAAGACCCTGAATTGCAAAAGCAATCCTACAAATAAATAAATAAATAAATAAGGCTGGAGGTATTACACTCACCTATTTAAATTTATACTACAAAGCATCAATAATCAAAATAGCTTGGGATTGACAGAAAAACAGACACACAGACTAATGAAACAAAATTGAAAACCCAGAAAAAATCACCAATATACAGACACATGATTTTTGACAAAATAGAAAAAAATATACAATGAAGAAAAGAAATCCTCTTTAGTAAATTGTGCTGGGAAAATTGGAAAACCACATGCACAGAGACTGAATCTGAACTGCAAGTTGTCAACATGTACCAAAATTAACTCAAAATAAATCAAATACTTCTACATAAGACTTGAAACAATAAATTGATAGAAGAAAACTTTAGTACTCAACTTATAACCTTTGGGTTCAAGGACAACTTTATGAACTTGACCTCAAAGGCAATGAAAGTAAAACCAAGAATAAAAAATTAAGGAAGAATGAAAGAAATAGGACTATATCAAACTAAAACTTCTGTATAGCATAAGAAACCATAAAAAAATAGATGGTCAACTTAATGAAAGAAAACATTTGCAAAAATTTTTCTGATAACAGACTAATATCTAAAATATATAAAGAACTTGCACAACTCAACAACAAAAGTATAACAACCCAATTAAAAAATGTGCAAAGAACCTGAACAGACACTTCTTCCAGAAAGACATACAAATGGACAAGAGACATGTGAAAATACGCTCAAATTTCTTAGCTATTAGAGAAATGCAAATCAAAACCACAACGAGTTATCACTGCAAAGCTGTTAGAATGGTCATTATCAATAAGAACAAATGTTAATAACAAATGTCCGAGAGACTGTGGAGAAAAGGAACCCTCATACATTGTTGGTGGGAAAGTAAATTTGTACAACCACTATGGATGACCGTATACAGGTTTCTCAAAAAACTAAGAATAGAGTTATCATATTACCCAGTAATCCCTCTTTAGGGTATCTATCTCCCAAAATTTAAATTTTTAGTTTGCAAAGCTATATGTATCCCTATGTTAATTGCAGCACTGTTCATGGTGCAGTCATGAAAACAGCAAAAGTGACCTTTGATAGATGAGTGTGGTACTATACACAATGGAATATTACTCAGCCATAAGAACAGATGAAATACTGCTCCTAGCAATGACATGAATGGATCTTGAGATCAACATACTAAGCAGAATATGCCAGACAGAAAAAAATCAAGAATCATATGACTTCATTCATGGGTGGTATATGTGAAATATAAAACTGAAAGCAACAAAGAAAAAGAAACTAATGGAAATAGTCAATAGGTTAGTGGTTATCAGAGGGTAAGAAGGGAGAGGAATGAAGGTAGTGGGACGAGACATCAAGTATAGTGATAAAAGGAGAACTGGCTCTAGGTAGTAAGCACACAATGCAACACATAGATGATGTATTGTAGAATTGATTCCTGAAGCCTATGTAATTTTTACTAATCAATGTCACCCCAATAAATTTAAAAATAAAATAACAGAGAAAGACAGAAAAAAAGAGAAGAAAACAGAAGACCTAATTACCACAAGCATAACAGACCATCTTCAAGGCACATTATATTAAAGCTGTCAAAAATTAATGACAAAAGAAAAAAATTCAATGCAGCCAGGGGAAAAAAAGTGGTAACCTACACAGAAAAAAAAAAAACATTGGATTATCATCAGATTTTTCATCATTAACTCTATAAGTAAGGAGTAAGTAGAATCAAATATTCAAACTAGTCAAAGAGAGAAATACCAGCCACAAATAATATATTCAGCAAAGTTATCTTTTAGACATGAAGAAGAAATAAAATTTCTTCCAGATATACAAAAGCTAAGAAAATAATTCATCACAAGTCCTGCATTATAGATAATACATTAAGGAGGCTATCTTATCTGAAACAAAAAATCAAAATAATACAACCATGAGCAAGATTACTAACAGACAGAAGCAGAAAATGGCAATCCTTACACAGTTATTCATATCATAAAGGGTAAGGAAGATAAAAGCATAAAAAAAGAGAGAAGAAGAAAACTTGCTATTGCAAGTCAGAAATCAACCCACAAATTAAATTGGGATAAATTATGACAAAAGAAAAACATAAAAGAGGAGGGAACAAAAGTCTAAATTTGAAAGGAAAATGAGGATAAGGAGTATCATGAAGAAAAAAAACTACTGTATAAATGAAAATTATTTTTACATAAACTTTATTGTACAACTGCTTAAAAATATTTCAGAACTGAGACACATGACATAAAAAAGAAAATGGAAGGACATATAAGTGAAAAACTATTAGACATTATTAGTAGAAATTAAAGAAGACATAAATAAATGGAAATATACTCTGAGTTCTGCATAGCAAATAAAATCATCAACAAAACAAAAAAGCAACCCATAGCAGGGAAAAGATATTTATAAGAAAAAACACCTTACATATAGGCTAATATCCAAAATGTATATAAAACTCAAACAACTAAACAACAAAATAACAAACAACTCAATCAAAAAATGGATAAAGGACCTGAACAGACACTTTTTCCAAATAAACATGCAAATAACCAACATATATGAAAAAATGCTAATTTCACTAACTTTTAGAATGGAGAACATGCAGTGCTAAAAAACTAGTGGGCATTCAGGAGAAGTGTTGCTAACTGGAGAATGATGTCCAGCCATGCAAAAGAAGGAACAAGATTATAGGAATGAAAGGAACAGGGAGAATAAAGAACTAGAGTAGCTCATCTATCAACAGAAACAAAATATAAAAGATTCATGTATTATTTAATATTTTTAAAGCATAGTTACATCTACCCCCCCAAACATCTAGAACATGACTAGAGAAAAACTACTTTAACTCGACTAGTCTTATTTCATATTTATGAATAAAAGTTTAAATCAACTGTTAGAGCTTTCTGTAAAATCTGCTAACTTCTTTAGTCTATTAATATTTTATTCTTCCAGCTCAGGAATCAGCAAACCATATCCTTTGAAACAAATTCAGCTCTGATTATTTTTAAAGATAAAATTTTATTAAAACACATTTATGTTTATAATTTTATGTATTGTCTATGGCTGTTTTTATACCACAAAACAGAAATCGAATAGCTGTGAAAGAGATTGTATAATTTGGAAAGCCTAAAATATTTAATATCTGGCTCTTGGCAACACATTTTCTGACCTCTGTCATAGATGGCTATTATGCACAATCTCTTCTGTCTGCAAAACTTCAACCCTCCTTCCTCACTTACTATCAGTTGAATACCCTATTTTGTATTTCAAAAAAAAATGATTAGAGAAAAACATATAAAAAATTTCACATTCTTCCAACACCAAATACATACCTATTTTCAGTCATTATACAAGTTCCCTTTTTCTGTTTTCTTTTGATTTTGTTGACCTTGATGTGAATTCATTGAAAATGTTACCAACATTTACTGTCTATATTTCTAGTTCTTTTATTCTGTAATTAACTATTCCAATAAGAATATTTTTTGTCAAAGTCAATAATGACATTCTTGTCTTCAAATTCATTGGTCAATTCTAACTTGCTTTTTAAGTAGCAGGGGACAAAATCATTATTCTGCCTTTTTTGAAATAGTTTTTATTTCAACTCCTTTTCTATTGGTGTTTAGTAGGTCTGCTATGTATCTCAAGTCAGCTGACAATTTTGACACAAAATTTGATAAATTTTTGCAATGATTTCATCAGTTTTGCTGGTTACTGGTCACTCTGACCTTTCTTCATCAGTAATGCATTCTCTCCCCTCAGAAAAACCTTCAATCTATTTGTACACTACCATTTTCTTCATGGCATTATCCCCATAAACTTGGAATAACATATCCCTGAATTCACTTTCACTTTTGCCAAGTTTAACAAGAAATTTAATGTTTGTTCATTGCTGTAATTCAAGCTCCAACATTCTTGCAGTGGCACACAAAAACATGCAACAATAATAAATGCCACACAGCAAGACACCACTAGACTTCAAAACAAACATAGCTGTGAGACATAGATATACTAAAGTTATGAAACCTTTTTGAGTTTTTGTACAGTGCTGTCAACATAAGTGCATAGTGGCAATTTCATGAACTTAATTGTCTGTTGTATTCAGCACTTACTCCCTTCAGTACTGTGCCAAGAGTTTACCTGCTTAATTTTATTAATTCTTTCAACAAGAAATAACATACTCTACTGTTATTCCTTATTCACAGATTTTGAGACTGAGGCACATAGAAGTAAAAAATTATTTTTAAGATTACTCAGTTAATAAATGACAAAGCAATAAAAATGATTACTGTTTCCACTTAAAAGATGAAGAACTATAGTACAAAGGTTGTCACTTGGTAAAATTCTCAGCAGCTAGGACTTAGGGAAGACATAAAACTCAATGCCTCCAACTATGACTATTATACAATTTTTATTGCACTACATAATTTTGGTCTTAAAATAAATAGTGAGTTCTGATTGTTTTTCTAAATTAAATTTATATTTAACAAAAAATCATAATTCATGTTGAAAAAATATATAATTTATTTTATTCATTCTCTATACATATACACAAAAATTTACAGTACCCATAAATGAAAGTTTGCATCCTCTAGTAAATTACCACTAAAGATTATGGAATATTTTCTGTAACTGCAGATATTTCTGAGTGCTTTGTATATATTATCTTATTGAATGATCATAAAAATTTTGTTAAGATACAATCACTCTTCACTTTAGATACAGAAATGTAAACAAAGATTTGAAAAACTAAAGGTCAAACAGCCAATAAATTGTAAAAACATAATTTAAACTCAGCTTTTTTCCTCATTAAAAAATTAACTCCTAAGTTCTACTGTATGAAGACTTGGTATACCATAAAATCACAGAATTTAAAATAATTTGAAATAAAAAATGCCAAATTTTACCTTTAAAATTTAAATACTATGAAAATATAAAACATTGCTAATAACCTAAGAATGTTGGTTATTTCAATTCTAACACCAATATATACATTTTGCTGTTCTGTTGCATTTTTATGAAAGGCAAATCAATTTTGAAATAGAAACTCACTCTAGGAATTCTTATATTATTTGTTTTATTTGTTTTCATTATCAAACTCAAGAGCCTGTATTCTATTTGTCAAATAATTGTCCTATAGGGCATTTTTCCCCCTAGTGTTCTCCCAAAACACATGAGGGTTTTGCGCATGTGTAAATCCTGAGTAAAAATAAATAAATAAATTTTTAGTTTAAATTCATATATGAGATATGACAATTAAGTTCACAAACATGACACCATGCACTGATGTTGGCAGCACTGTACTGGAGAAAGCAACTCAGGAAGGTTTAATAACTTTGGTACATCTGTGTCTCACAGTTGTGCTCATGTTGACATTTGGTGGTGTCTTGCTGAGTGGCATTCATTATTGTTGTTGTGTGTTTTTGTGTGTCATCATGAGATCATTGGAGCTTGAATTATAACAAACATACAAACATTAAATTTGTTGTTAAACTTGGCAAGGGTGGAAGTGAAATCAGAAATATGTTAGTACAATTTTATGGGGATAATGCCATGAAGAAAACAGCAGTGTACAAATGGATTAAATGTTTTTCTGATGGGACAGAATGTGTCACTGAAGAAGAGAAGTCAGTGTGGCCAATAATGATAAGAATTAAAAAATAATTGCATAAATTTGTCAAATTGTGCATTAAAGTCATCAGCTGACTGTGAGAAGCATAGCAGACCAAGTAGACATTGATAGAGAAACACGAAACTCTTAGCTGAAATTCTTGGCAGGAGAAAGGTGTGTGCAAAAATGGTCATGAAGGACCTCACCAATGAACAAAAGCAAAGAAAAATTGAACTTTGGTAAGACCTTTTGGAGAGACAAGACAATGTTGTTGGCCACGTTATCACTGGTGATGAAACATAGGTGTACCAATACAACCCTGAAACAAAGTGTCAGAGTGCACAATGGAAGTGAGCCAATTCTCCAGGACTAAAAACAGTTCTGTCAGTCCAAAGCAAAAGTCAAAATGATGTTGATAACATTTTTTTGATATCAGAGGGATAAAGGAAATATTAAAAGGTAGACATTTTGATGACATTCAGGACATCAAGGGTAATATGATGACACCTCTGATGGCCATTCCTAAAAAAGAATTTGAAAATTTTCTTGAAGGGTGGACTAGGTGCTAGTGTTAGTGTATAGTTTTCCAAGAGAAGTGCTCTGAAGGTTACCAGGCTCTTGTTGTTGTGGCTGATGAGATCCATTGATGATGGTCATTCTCTTCTCACTAGAAAAAGCTTCAATTACTTTTCCTAAGGACTCATCGATTGGCAACATGACCTTGACCATACTCTTCTTCATCAGTTTCAAATTCTAATTAGAAATTGGTGCTTTTATCTACCCTCTTTAGCAGAAGATTCTTCATTTTCTTCTTTACGAGATTTCGAAAAGTTATAAGACAAAAGCAAGGCTTACTTGGCTTAATCCATACTCTGTATCTCTATATGTCAGCTCAATTATGTAGTAGAGAAGAATAGAGTTTCAAGTTTATAAAAATAAAAAATAAGAGCTTATTCAAAATAATAGTGTTAGACAACTCTTACAATCTGTTAAAAGCAATTGCATTTGTTTTTCTTTATTTTTCTTAAAATTGGGAGTTTACCACGCACTGCTCTGGACTAGGTGATGATGCTTAAAGAGTATCTGTGTCAGCCTTCAAATATATGGCTACCTATAGGTACCTACACTTAAGTTGTTTTAAGTATTGAGTGTTGTAGATAAACTAATGTTTGTCAATATTTTCTGTTATGTCTTAAATTCTGCCCCTTATCTGTACAACTTTGGGCAAGTTACTAACCATTCCTGGTCTTATCATCTTCTATATAAAATACTTAAAATAGTACCTCTTACATTTTCTTCTGATAAAGATTAATGTTTAGCAATGTGACCAGCACATAATGTTAGTATTTTCACTCAGTCAACAGGCTGTTGATGCTGCTGTCATCCTCATAAATAACACATTGCCTGGTTTATACAGTTGCATGTTCATGTGAAAAGATCTTGGTGGCCTGTAGATAATACTGGCTAAAGAGACAATCGTTTTCTTCTGGATTTCTCTGTAACATATATATTTTATTATATTAAAATTTTACCTCATTTATTTTAATTATAGTTCTTTAAAACATACTGAAAATGATCATGATACAAAAGTCTGACAATTAAGTTTAAGAAACAGATAAGAAAAGAGTGAGACTCTTAGCACAGAAATAATGACATTTTAGTGGATGAACCTGGAAATCTTGAAGTCCCAAATTTTCCTGATGACTTTAAGTTTTTGCTAGCTTAGAGATGGGAAGCTTGGAGACTATGCCTCAGACCTAATCTGAGACAGATGACTTGCAAGGTGATATTATCAGAGAACAGGGTCCTTCTTGGTACAGTGTACAGATTCTTAGTATCTCAAGCTGAGATTTGAAGGAGACACACATCAAAGTGTTGGCATGAAATAAAGAGGATGTTTATTGAAAGAGAAAGTAAGATGAAACAAAGAGATAGTTTATTAAAAGGGCAAGTAGTTCCCAAAGAGGTGAGAGTGCGCTCAAGTAGGAGAGTGGCTCAAGAGCTCCAATTAATGAGGCTTTGGTAGTTTTATTTTCTTAGGTTAAAAGGGGGTATGCCTATTTGAGTGTGAAACCTTTTTAATTGGCATCTTTGATTGATGGAGAGTTATGACATCACTTTGTTTTAACTGTGCATGTTTCTAGTGCTTACTGTGAAAGTTTATCACATGTGTGGGATGTGTAAGGCATGTTGCGGGGTGGGGTTTCTGGGCAGAGATTGAATTTGTCCTTGCAGCTGGCCAAGCTCAGATAAGCTTGTGTCCTAAGGTCAGGGCTGCTGTTTCCAGAAGTGCCAGCATTAGCCCTATCAATTCTTTGATTTTGCCACTTGCCAAGTTCAACTAAACTTGGTTCTTGTTAGTGTCCTCAAGTTTGTTTTTGTTAATTCTTTCCTTGTCTTTATCTGACATGACTCCCATAAATCTTTATGGGAAGTTGAGAGGCTGGAGGTCTCTTTTTCTGTATTGACTTCCTGTTTAAAATGGTCAGAAAAAATGTGTGTCAAAATTATTTGAAGATTCATGAAACTCTCATTGTGTCTGATTTAGATGTGAAAGTTAGATCTCCAATTTTGTTTTTACCTCCATCTTAGGTTCTTCTATTGGGATTAGCCTGTAGCTTTATCAGATTATCATTTGAAACTTGATGGCTTTTAAGTAGAAAGAAACAAATTTTCTTAAAAGGTTTAGTAGACTGGGCCTAAACACAAGGATTAAGATGGTCATTAGTAATGGTTTTACAAGGGGACAAAACCAGGATGCCAAGTTTCATATCTTGGACTAAGACCTCCATGATTTATTTAATTGTTTGTAAATTCTGGAGGCTCTGCACCTTAATCTTTAAGCAGCATCCCTGACTATGCCAGACTCGTTAACATAAAACCAGCAGTTTTCTTCAAGAAATAGGCATAGCTTCCCCTGTCAGTAGTAGGGTCTCATCTATAAGATTAACTTGAGATGAAATTGGTCACTGGGTTGCTAGAGAAAAAGTTTTTGCCTTTGGTTATTGTGTAGCTCTTGCCATTCACTGAGCAAGAGATCTGCAGGCAGGAGCACATGGAATACAACAGCAAAATATGATCTCTACAATGACAGAGAAAGATGAGAAAAGTTTCTTTCAAACCAGCAAAGTTGAGAAGCTAGGATGTAAGTAAGGAAAGATCAAGGCCAAAATAACTTTTTTTTGTTTGATATCGGACATATTGTTATACATTTATTTGACTTTGCCTTTAATTAACTGTGAGTTGTCTAAGAAGTTAAAACAATATATTCCTTTAAATTCTTCACATTCATGGCAGTGTCTTAATAGCAGGTAATCAATAGGAGCCCTGTTGTCAAGAATGGCTTTTCTGACCCATCCTAGTCCTTCTCCAATAGTATGGGTGGTCTGTGAGGTTGCATTTAAATCTTTTGCATGGAACAAGCCCTTTTATGAACTTCTATATTTAGTACAATAGCCATGGCTGGCACTACAAACAGAGATAAAGCTGTGTACTCAGTGGGATGCAGGTCATTGTTACAGTTGGGATCTAAAACAAGTTCCCTGCAGTATCTAGTCTGGTGAGATTTTTGGAACAGAGAAAAAGTTAATCTTTTGAAGATGCAGAGCCCCCCAGTGCTATAAGCTGGTACATAAGAATAGACAGTTTTCACATATATGAGAAACCTTCCAGTAGGTAATTTAATATGTAAATTTACATAGCTGATTGAGATTGTGATACTACAATTTAAGTTACTATCAGCTGAAACATTGAAACAATGGTTAGTATAGCCAGTAAATGTTGTACATTTTTTCACAGGGTTCACAGCAGAGCCTTCAAGAGGAAACATATTTTTGACCTTTTTAAAGTCTGATTGGCTTGTTTTACACTTTCTCTAAGGCATAGGACATTGGCAAGAAACCGACTTAGTATGAACTCAAATCTATTTTTATAATTAAGTAAGTTTTAGTGGAAATGGATCCAGGGTGAGCAGCCAAGACAGAGTAAATAGCTCCTAATATTAATCAGGAGGAAATTAACAGGCTTGACAGTCACATCAAGGGTCACCCATAATCTCTCACCTGTCATAGAAGTTGTTTTTGTTGGGAATCATTGGCTACTTCAGGCCTTGTCAGTTGATTGCAGCCATTTGCAGAGAATAAGTTGGTCCCTGCTCCCTTTAGAACAGGAGACAATCCCCCCTTTTAGCTTGCATAGGGGTCACAGCTGCTTTGGAGGCCTAGGACTCTCCTTATTGCAGAGGGACTAAAGCATGAGTGAGGTAGAAAAAAGATAAACCTGAGGTTTTCTAAGGAAGTCAGCAAAATGTCAAAAGAACTAAGGGAATGAAAAATCAAGTCTCCAGAGAGACATTATGACATACAAACATAAACCTAACAGGCAAATAGATTTGTCTTGAGCCTGGCAGGTCCTAAGTTACCTGTTTTAAGATGAGGTTAACCTGTCATAGCAGTCTTTAAGTGGCAGATGACTTAATGGTTTTTAAGTGTCTGACCCATGCCTGTGAAAGACAGCAAACACAAGAGACAGAGAAGTTACACAAAAGAGCAAGAGACTTTGGGGTCACTCCAAAAGAGGCTTACCTCCTGGCTGGCTAGCCAAATATGTTACTGGAGAATGGAACCCTTCTTTGCACAGTGTCCAGGTTCTTGGTATCTCAAGTAAAAAATTGAACAACACACACACACAAAGGTGTAGACATGAAACAAGAGGCAGTTTATTGAAAAGGAAAGTAAAATGAAACAAAGATAGTTTATTGAAAGGGAAAGTACACCCTCAAGAGGTGAGAACAGACCTGAGCAGGAGAATGGCTCAAGGGCCCCAATTAATGAGATCTTTGTAGTTTCACTTTTTAGGTTGTAATGGGTTATACCAATTTGGGCATGAGAGCTTTTTGATTGGCATCTTTGATTGACAGGGAGTTATAGCATCATTTTTTTTCTTACTGTGCATGTTTCTAGTAGGCATATCAGGTGTGTTGGACATGGAAGGTATGTTGTGTGTGTGTGTGTAGGTCTGGACTGAGATTAAATTTGTCCTTGCAGCTAGTCAAGCTCAGATAAGCTTGTGTCCCAAGGTCAGGGCTGCTGTTCCAAGAAGCAGTGGCATAACCCTATCAATTATTTGATTTTGCAGCTTGCGAAGTTCAGCTAAACTTGGTTCTTGCTAGGTTTCTTAAGCTTGTTTTTGTTAACACTTCCCCTGTCTCTAACTGTCTGCCTCAGTGACACCTATCCTCCTAATTATCTGTTCCATCATTTACCACTTCTGCCAGATTGAAAACCAACATTAGGTATCTGCAAACCCTGGGTGGAAAATGTACAGTGCCTGAGACCCAGAAGGAAATAGTTTATTAAAATAACTGTAGGACTTTGCTAATATGTACCAGTAGGAAACAGAAGGGTCTGTTCAGGTAAAAACTGAGGATGTTGAATCAGGTGGCAAAACTATAAGGCTAGACAGAGGAGAATTTGTTGTCATAAGAGCCCTCACTCATGAATAAGGTTTTAATGGTCTGGCAAGAAAACTTGGAAATGGTCCTAACAGTCTGTTAGTAAGACTTCTTGAAGTTTATGAATAATGATAGCTGTATTGCAAATGACTTAGCTGGGGAGGTTTGCACTGAATCCAGGCAGACTGAATAAAATCTGAGGGGCTGCAGACAAATACAACATAGGCTTTATTCCCAAAGTGAAACAGGAACAAAAGGGTATCTGGGAGTTCTCTTTCAATAGCTGTGTCCTGGAGAGTCCCATCCTTTTATATATGCAGAGGAACAAAAGTGGCAGGCAGCAAAGGGTGAGATTATAAGACACACAGACAACAAAATGGCTACCACCTGGAACACACAAGTCATAATTATATAAAATATTTGTGTTATTCCAGAGGAAGCTTAACAAGAGAGCCTGAGCCACTCCTTTTTTCCCACACTCCACCCTGTCAGGGTTTCTTGCCTCACAATTTACATGACAGATGTCTTCCACGATGTTAGCTGTGTGAAGAGTATGTTATGTTAAATTCAATTACCACAGTAACAATAAAGACTACAACAATAAACTATAATAGTACAAGCAATAGTAAAAAGGGTAATCATGGCAATGGGTCATTCATTAGTGAGATAAGTCCACCATCCTCAGAGGAAATCCCTTGTCAGTAACTTGATACTTTCAGTTTCTGCAGCTAAGGTGTTTAATGCCTAACTAAATTATGTTTTTCATCAGGAATACATATGTAACATTTGGTGCCAATCAAGGATCAAACCCCTCACTGAGAGGCAGTAAGAATGCCTAAGGTCATGCGATTTTGCAACACAACTTTGTGCATCTGATAGACTTCTGCATTTAAAAGAGACAACACTACAGCTTTCACTAAAGGGATTAGCCATATGTAGAGCCAAACCTTTTGTTGATTTACTATACTAGCTTCTTGAGAGGAAAGTATAGCCAGCAGGTAGAACAACCATGCAATGTGCTTCACCTTATGGTGAGCTTTGTAAGCAACCCTATTACTGGGTTTACTGTCCAGAGCAGGACAGAGTCAGCCTGGGACATATGGCCATCCCCAGGTACAGCAGCCAGTCTAATGTGCAGGAATGTAGGGTCAGATGTGCTGCCTGTACACCCATAAGCTCATTCAAGGATAAGGGTAAGTGCTATAGCAGCTGGTGGGACATCTACAAGAAATAATGGTGTCCCCTGAGATACCTCACAGAAATCAGAGGAAGTACAGCCCATGCTTATATTTCCCTCTAGTATATAGTTAATGCACACTTAACAGGGAGATCCACAGCTTTGGCTGTGAGCCATCCTAGGCCATCCCACATAGAATTAACAAAGCCAAGGGAGAATCTTGTTTATTTGCTCCCAGGCAAGAGCAAACACCTACTGCTTGTTTGTGTTGGACGCAGGTGTGGAATCTTTAGTAGACCAATGGCAGAGCCAAGTCCAATTCTGCTGAGTAGCTGGCTTTATATTCCATGGGAGGCCACAAGTTTTGCTGAGTGGCAATTTAGTACAAGCCCAGCATGCCAATTGGTTGGACACCATGGCCAGTGTATGTGCCCATTCCACTAAGGTGTTTGTCCATACAACACTAAGGGTGGAAAGAAAAAATAGTTATAGGCACTAGAAGAGGCAGGTCTCTGCCCTCCAGAAGAATGCGAGTGAATATTTTTTTCAGCCAACAGCCCATTGGATGGCAGGGGCAGCCCCCCAGAGTGTGCGTATCAAACCCACTTGGTTTATACAGTCACATCAGCGGACTCAACATGTAAAAGAACAAGAGAACTTATGGTAGGCCATAAGGAGATAACAAACATTTCTTTTAAAAATGTAGTCTTGAGTTCAACAAGATGGTGACCAGAGAGGAGGTCCCTAAAACCTCTTCTGGAAAATTCAATGAAACAAGAGAAACTCTGAGTGGCACAGTGACAATTGAGAGATCCATGCATTGCAAGAAAACACCTGGAGGTTAGAGAAGGGGGGTGTGAGCAGGAGAGAAGGGAGGGAGCAGAGATGGATTGCAACCAGGACCCCACCACTGCTAACTGAAGGAACTAGAAAGAAATGAGGGAGCAGCACAATACAGAAGAGGAGGGAGGCCAAGCAGTGACAAGAGTTGAAGCCAGAGTGGTGGAATGCTGGGAGACCATGAGGGAGCCGGACCTAAAAGCAGTGTGCTAGAGACAAAGTCTGGGAGCCAAGCTCTGAAACTGAGTGGCAAGAAAGTGGAACTTGGACTCTGAATAGCCCCAGGCAGAAATAGGGCCCCAGAAATAGCACCTCAGCTCCTGGTGCCCTCATAGCCCATAGGGTGTGTGCTATGCCCTCCTGAAGTTTGTGCTTGCAAACTTGGTCCTGAGTGGTTGCCATGAAAATGAATCACTGAAACATGGCCCAGGGTAAAATGCTGGAGAAGGAAGAAAGGCAGATTTGACATTAGCCCTGATCAATGTGAGTGGCCTCACCCTGCATCCCTTCAGCCTCCACCATCTCCCCCAGATTCCCCAATGAAATGCAAAAAGTGGAGTGGCTCCAGCTTGCATTTTATTGGTTTCCCCTCTCTCCCACAGCCTCCTCAACAAACTGCAGGAAGCTAAGAGACCACGGACCAACGCGCCCAATCCCAAAAATGCTGCTGGATGCTGGAAATACCACTTAAACACCTCCCCTATCTACCAAGACTTGCCCCCCAGCTCCACCTAGTGACTGCTCTACAGCAAGACATTACAAAAATATTAATCAGAGACAGTAAAAAGAGCTCCTAGGCTCTTCTGAAAATAAAACCCGCATGCTAAAGAATACAACAGACAATATAAGTACTTTAGGATTTAAAACTGCTCAGAAAGAAGGTGAAAAATCTTCAGGAAAAGATCTTATAAATCTAGAAATTTATGAACTAAGTGTCAGAGAATAAAAGGTAGCCATTATAAAGGCTATCAAAGAAATCAAAACATACTGGCAGAACACCATAACTGAGATGAACTATCTCAGAAAGGAAATCCATGAACAAAAGAAACAATTTAACAAAAAATTCAAACTATAAGGAAGAACGAAATAGAAATTTGAGAGATAAATAAAACAATTGGGAAAAAGTGAGAAATAAGTGCCATAGAAAATAGGGCTAATGAAAAAGTGGAAAGAATTCGTGATATTGAAGATTAGAACATGGAAATATCTCAGAAAGAGAAAGATAAGTAATACAGAACCAAAATAGTTGAAAGATCTCAGCAAGAACTATCTGACTTCATGAGGAAGAACAATATCGGATAATAGGATTGGAAGAAGGAGCAGAGTACCCCACAGAGAGCATACTCAAGCTAATAGCAGACAAGAACTTTCCAAACTTATGAAAAGATCTGGAACCCCAAATTCAAGAAGAACATAGGTTCCCTAGATACCTGGACCCCAGCAGATTTTCTCCAAGACACATTTTACTGAAGATATCAAAAACCAAAAACAAAGAGACAATTCTCAAGGCAGCCAGGAAAAAAAGAACTATAGTCTTTAGAGATAAACCCATCAGGCTGTCATCAGACTTCTCAGCTGAAATTCCATAAGCCAGAAAGGAGTGGAATAAAATATTCAAAACAATAAAAGAGAGAAACGTCTAGCCAAGAATAAATTATCCAGCAAAATTATTCTTCAGATATAAAGGAGGAATAAAGACCTTCTTCGACACACAGAAGCTGAGGAAATTCACCAGCACAAGGCCAGAACTTCAAGAAATACTGAAAGAGGCTTTTCAACCTGAAACAAAACATCAGAATAAATGGAATAGAGTTAGGACAACAAGAAAGAAACAAAATTTAATAACAACAAAAAAGAATGGAATGGCCATAGAAAACCTTGATATATCAATCATTACTCTAAGTTAATGGACTGAACTCACCAATAAAAAGACAGAGTAGCAGACTGGATTACAAAACAAAACCCATCTATATTCTGTCTCCAAGAGACACACTTCAGCCGTAAGGAAAAACACAGATTCAGAGGGAAAGGATGGAAAACAATACTCCAAGCTAATGGCAACCAGAGAAAAATAAGTTGCCATACTGATATTTGATGAAACGAATGTCAGGTTAAAAAAATATAACAAAAGACAAAGATGGATATTACATAGTGATAAAAGAAACAATACAACGAGAAGACTTGACAGTAATTATTATATATGTTCCCAATTAGGAAGAACTAAAATATACAAAGCAACTCATAACAGATCTGAAAGGAGAAACTGATAAAAGAAAAATCATTGTAGGAGACCTAAACATCCGCTTAACAGCCATGGATGGATCATCTAAACAGAAAATAAATAAGGAAATATCAGCTCTAAATGACATATTACAGCAATTGGACATAATTGACATTTACAGGACAATTCGTCTAGTAAAAAAAGACTATACCTTCTTTTTTAGTGCACATGAAACATTCTCAAGGTTAGACCATATTCTGGGACACAAAAGTAGCCTCAGCGAATTCAAGAAGATTGAAATCATATCAAGTGTATTATCAGACCACAAAGTTCTAAAATTGGAGGTCAACTGTAAAAGGAAAGCAGAAAAAAAATCACATTCACACACACGAAGATTAAACAGCATCTTATTAAAAAATGACAGGATAAAACAACAAATTAAAGAGATTATAAATTATATAGAAACTAATAACAATGAAAATACAACATATCAGAGTTATTGGGAAAAAGTGAAAGCAGTCATAAGAGGGAAATTTATATCATTACAGGCCGATCTTAAGTAACAATAAAAATCACAAGTAAAAATGCTAACATTTTACCTTAAAGAACTAGAAAAAAAGAACAGAAAAAATGCAGTCACCAGAAGGAAAGAAATCATAAAAATTAAAGCAGAGCTAAATAAAATCAAGAACAGAAAGACAATAGGAAAAATTAATGCTATAAAGAGCTGGTTCTTTGAAAAAGTAAACAGCATTGACAAACTCCTGGCTAGACCAATCAAATGATGAAAGGAGAGGACACAAATATCCAAAATTAGAAATGAAAGAGAAGAAATTATCACTGATACCACACAAATACAAAAGAGTATAAGAAAATATTATGAAGGGCTTTATGCCACTAAATTTAACAACCTAGCAGAAATGGACTAGTTCCTAGAAACATATAGCCTACCTAGACTGAATCAAGAAGAACTGGATAATCTAAATAGTAAAGAAATTGAAATGACTATCTAAAACCTGCCTAGAGGCAAAAGTCTTGAACCAGATGGTCTCACCAACAAATTTTACCAAGCATTCAAATAAGAATTAATACATATCATCCTCATACTCTTCCAAAAAGTCAAAGATGAAACAATAGCTTCTAATTCATTTTATGAGGCCATTACCAAAGCATGGTAAAGACAAAACACACACACACACACAAAACCTATAAACCAATACCTGATGGAACACAGATGCAAAAATCCTGAACAAAATATTAGCAAATAGAATACAACAATACATCCAAAAGATCATATATCATGATCAATTGGGATTCATCCCGGGAGCACAAGGATGGTTCAACATACGAAAATGAATCAATGTGATACACCACATAAACAAAATCCAAGATAAAGACCATATGGTCATTTCAATTGATGCAGAAAAATCTTTCAACAAGATACAACATCCATTATGATCAAAACACTAAACAAAATAGGTATAGAAGGAAAGTATCTCAATATAATAAAGGCCATATATAGCAGACCCTCAGCTAGCATCACATTGAATGGGGAAAACCTGAAACCTATTCCCCTAAAATCAGGAACAACACAGGGATGGGTCCTGTAACCACTGCTATTCAATATAGTACTGAAAGTTCTAGCCACAGGAATCAGGCAAGAGAAAGAAATAAAAGGTAGCCAAATTGAGAGAGAAGAGGTCAAATTGTCCCTATTTGCAAAGGACATGATTCTTTATATAGAAAATTCCAAGACTCCACCAGGAAACTATTAGGAATAATAAATGAATACAGTAAATTAGCAGGATACAGAATCTATGTACAAAAATCAACAGCATTCCTATATACAAACAACAAATCCTCAGCAAAAGAAATGTGGGAGTCAATTCCCTTTGCTATCACAAAAAAAAGAATGAAATACCTGGGAATTAACTTAACAAAGAACATGACAGATTCATACACACAAAACTAAGAGACACTTTTGAAAGAAATTGGAACAGAATTTAAGAGGTGGAAAAATATCCCCTTCTCATGAATAGGAAGATTTACATTGTTAAAATGGCCATTATGCCCAAAGCAATGTACAGATTTTATGCAATAACCATTAAAATCCCACAATCATACTTTCATGAAATAGATAAAAAAAATTACTAGATTTATATGGAACCATAAAAGATGTCCAATTGTCAAAACAATACTACATAAAAAGAATAAGGCTGGTGGTATTACATTCCCTGACTTCAATTTATATTACAAAGCATCAATAGTCAAAACAGCTTGTTACTGCCAGAAAAACAGAAATGTAGACCAATGGAACAGAACTGAAAACCAAGAAATAAACCCACAAAATTATGGACGAATAATTTTCGATAAAGGAGCAAAAACCATACAATGGGGAAAAAACAGCCTCTTTAGTAGGTGGTGCTGGGAAAACTGGAAAAATATATGCAAAAGAATGAACCTGAGCTATGAACTCTCTCCATATACAAAAATTAACTTAAAATGAATTAAAGACCTTCATATAAGACCTGCAACAATAAACTGTATAGAAGAAAACATTGGTACTAAACATATAGTCATAGGACTCGAGGAAGACTTCATGAACCTGACCTCAAAGGCAAGGGAAGTAAAAGAGAAAATAAATGAATGAGTCTTTATCAAACTAAAAAGCTTCTGCACAGCAAAAGAAACCATCAACAAGGCAGAGAGACTGCCAACTGAATGGGAGAAAATATTTGCCAATAACGCATCAGATAAGGGTCTAATATCTAAAATATATAAAGAACTAATAAGACTTAACAACAAAAAACAAACAACCCAATTAAAAAGTGGCCAGAAGAACTAAACACACTTCTCCCATGAAGAAATACAAATGGCCAATAGACATATAAAAAAATGCTCATCCTCTTTAGCTATCCAGGAAATGCAAATCAAAACCACAATGAGATACCACCTCACACCTGTTAGAATGGCTATTATCAACAAGACAAGGGATAACTACTGCTGGAGAGAATGTGGAGAAAAAGGAACTTTGGTACACTGCTGGTGGGAATGCAAATTGGTACAACCACTGTGAAAGACAGTGTGGAGATTCCTCAGAAAATTTGGAATGGAGTTTCCATATGACCCAGCATTCCCCCTTCTGGGGATCTACCCAAAAAACTTGAAAACCTTTGTCCACAAAGTCTTATGTACCCCAATGTGCATCACAGCACTGTTTACAGTGGCCAAAACATGGAAACAACCAATGTGCACTGTGACAGATGACTGGATAAAGAAGCTGTGGTACAGGCAGAAGAAGGCAAGATGGCTACTGGAAAAGAGGTCCCTAAAGCCTCTCCCAGAAAACACAATTGAACGGCCATCCAGGAGCCAAGAAAGAGGACCCTGAGTGACAAAATGGCTGTTGAGAAATCCACAAATCACAAGTAAACAGCTGAAGTTTGGCAAGAAGGGGGAAAGTCGGGGAGAGGGAAGGGAGCAGAGACAGACTAAAACAGGACACAATCCCTGCTGACTATTTGGAGCGGCGCAGTTTGGAGGAGGGGAGAGACCGGGGAGCAGGGCTTTGGAGCTGCATGCTGGGGATGGAGTTTGGGAGCCAGCCTCTGGAACTTTTGAGTGGTAGAAGGGCTGAGTGAGGACTCTGAACTGCAAAGATGACACCCCAGCTCTAGGTTCTCTGGAGACCTACACAGGGCTGCAGTTCCTATTCCCAACCCGCTACAAAGGCGACCCTGCTGTCTCAGGCCAGGCCCACAGCTTTGGACTTATGGAGAGTGCACTTCCTCGTGCACCCCAGGGTTCTGAAAGCAGTGTGAGCCCATAGACAGCCAGGTGCTGAATCAGGGCTAGGAAGAAAGACTGATTTGAGAGCATTCACCCCAGCCAGCAGAAACAAGCCCTGAAACAACTTCCCTAGCAAAGGGCAGAAGGCAGAACCACCTTTGGAATGCCTTTTGTTGGCCTCTCCCCAGGATATATGCGCATAGCCTCCAAACGCAGTAGGAGATCAGAAATAAGAAACAAACAGCCCCTCTCCCCCAAAACTTGACCCCCTGTGCCACCTAGTGTCTGCCCTACAGCAAGACACCACAAAAGCAATAATCTGGGCACTGAACATAAAGCCCTTATGTCAAAGAGGAAGAACCCAGAGGACAGGATGAATTCCTTAAAAACTAAAACTGCTCAGTAAGAACATGAAATTTACCCAGAAGACAGCTTGTTACAAATGGAAGGGTCTCATTTAAGTGACGGAGAAGTTAAAGCAACCATTCTAAAGGCTGTGAGAGAAATGAAAACCTATTGGCAGAACAACATAGCTGAGATAAATAATATAAAAAAGGATATAAATGACATAAAAAGGAACTCTGTGAACAAAAAGAACAATTTAATAAAGAAATTCAAAACATAAGAAAGATTGAGATGGAAATACGAGAAATAAATAATACGATAAAAGAAGCTGTGGTACATATACACAGTGGAATATTACTCAGCTATAAGAAAAGATGAAATATTGCCATTTGCAACAAAATGGATTGACCCGGTGATCATCATTCTGAGTGAAATAAGCCAGACAGAAAAAACGAAGAACTGTATGACTTCACTCATATGCGGAATATAAAAACTGTAAGCAACAAAGAAATATTAAATGAACAAACAAACAAATAACCCATGGGCATAATCAATAGTTTATTGTTATTTGGGGATAGGGGAATAGGATGGGTTGAAAGGGGAGGGGGTGGGAGAGGAGAAAGGGGAAGATAGATGTAGGGTGATGGAATGAGAAGTCACAACAGATGGTGAAATTATTACACAACAAGTTGACAGTGCACTGTGGAATTGTATGTCTGAAACCTATGTAATTCTTGCCAACAGATGTCACCCCAAAAAGTCTATCAATACAAATGAATTTAAAAAAATAATAAATTCAGCCAAAAAAATCTCTATTTTTCATATTACATTGCTAGATACTTTCTGGACAGCTCTCAATACAAACACACACACACACACACACACACACACACACACACGCACACACACAACATAAAACAAGAATTATCTGTTTCTTTGATGTGAGAGAGATATGCACTCAGAATTTGTTCCTGTGGGTCAAACAATCAACCAAAGTTTTTATCTGGAAGTTTTGAGAAGGCTATGTCATGATTTATGGAAGAAACATCCTGAGTTGTGATATACATGACCACGCACCTGTCCATACTGCACTGTTTTTTATTAAAAACAAAATGACTCCTGTTTCCCACCCTCCCTATTCACCCAATTTCACTCTGAGTAAGTTTTTTTGCTGATGTAAAAAAGCTAAAACAAAAAAAAAAATGGCAGAAGCACTAAAAGTCATCAAAAGTGACAAGTGTAAAACTGTTTTGAACAATGGAATAAGTGTATTGCATCAAAGAGTAATTTGAAAGTGACTAAAGTTTAAACATGCAAAAAAATGCACAATTTTTATAAATAAATTCTGTTTTTTTTCCTAGTCTCCTCAATGTATGTTTTAATCAATTATTGAGACAGGAGTCTTAAATATTCTGATTTTATTTATTCCACTTAATTCAGTAAGATTCTGCTTTGCCTACTTTAAAACCATTATTATGTACATACAAATTTTAAATTGTTATTTTTTCTAAGAAATTGATTATTTTAAATTTTAATAATTCTGATAAGTGTGTTTTATCACATTCTGGCTTTAATTTGTATTTTTCTAATGACTAATGACATTGGCCATCTTATTATGTGTTTATTTTCCATCTGTATGGGTTCTTCAATGAAATGTTAGTTATGCTAGCTTCTCCTGAAAAATATAATTGAACAACCATTTCTGATCCAACATTAGAAAACCTGAGTGGTGTAGTCTCAGCTGAGAGATCCACATATCATAAGAAAATACTTGAAGGTCAGAGAAAGGTGGAGGGGAACAGGAGAGGAGGGAAGAAGCAGAGCAGAGAAGAGACAGCTGCAGAATGTAACCTGCGAATGAAGAAAGTTAGTGGAGGCCAGGTAACTCTGGTCAAGGAGCATCACAATCATAGGTGAGTTGGGAGCTGAGTGGCAACAAGAGCAGAGGTGAGAACACCTGAAACCCCGTGAAACCATGGGGAAGTTGGACAGAACAGCAGTGCTCTGGGATCCCAGCTGGAGTGCCACACCCTGGATGTGTTAGAGACTTAACAAAGCATCTGAACTGCCTATGTAAGAACAGAACCCCCAGCTGCAGCATTGTGCCATGACCATGGGTCAGCGGGGTGAGTTCGAAACTGAGAGCCAGCTGCTGTGGAAAGACTGAAATGATGAAACATGGTCCTGAAATAATGAAACATGGACTCAGAATGAAAGAGAAAGGCTGAGCAGGCAGCAAGCACTTGGCCCCTGACCAATGTAATCACAGCTCACTCCAGGATTGCCCTGCACGCCCTCCCTTGGGATACCCTAATGAACAGATTAGTGTTGCAGTGAAGTCAGCAACTAGTGGAGCTACTGCAGGAAACAAAGAAGCTAGACAGAACCAGAGACATTGAGCCTGGCTGCTTCCTCTAACTCTCTCCCAAAGTTCATATCCCCTAACACCACCTAGTGTTTGCTCTACAGCCAGCTGGAAACCAGCCATGAGACTCAGGAACACTCCAAAGCACAAGCAGAGCAGCTTTACCTCCAGTGATCTCAGAGGCATAGCACACCATTGCCCACAACATTTTTCAAACACAAAGGTACATCAAGACCAAGGCGACTGGCTAAAAAGAAGGAAGCCCACCTTGCAGGAAAGCTCATAGAGACAGGAGTTTGAATAACCAAGAGAAAAATATTGGAAGACACTACAGCGATACCAATGGGGAAGAGAAAGAAATGAGAGAGAGAGGGAGAGAGAGAGAGAGAGGGAGAGAGAGAGAGAAAGAGACCTTAGTATATTTACACACAGGAAATGCCCTCATAAATAAAAAATTAAAAATTAAAAAAACTCAAATACAATGAGTAAGTTAGGATTTAAATCCATTCAGGAAGTAAATGAAAAATCTTAGGAAAAGGAATTTATGGATGTGATACTATATAATCTCAATGACACATAATACAAGGCTGAAGTTCTTAAAAAACTCAGAGAACTGAAACAATGTTGACAGGGTATCCTGACCAAGATAAATGATCTCAGAAAAATAATCTGTGAATAAAAGGAAAATGTTAAAGAAGAATTAAAAATATATGAAAATAATCAGGACAGGGACACAAATATAGGGTGATGAAAATAGAACTGACTCTGGATAATGAACACATTATACAACACATGGATGATATATTGTAGAATTATATACTTGGAATCTATGCAATTTTTGGTAATCAATATCACCCCAATGAAGTTAACAAGAAAAAAGAACCAAATAAAAATTTGAAAGATAAACACTGCAATTAAGGAACTGAGAATTGAACTAACTACATAGGAAACAAGATCAACCAGATGGAGAATAGAATTAGTGATATTGAATTGGAAAATGAAAACAACACAGAAAGAAGATAGGGACTTCAGAGTCAAAAGAACTGAAGAACTCTACAAGAACTAAAACACCCTTGAAATAAACTATCTTAGAGTAATAGGAATAGCAGAAGAGGCAGAATAAACAATTACTAGACAAGAACTTTTCAAACCTTTGGAAAAATCCAGAACCCCAAATTAAAAATATAGGTCCCCTAGCTACCTGGATCCCAGCAAAACTTCTAAAAGGCACATTATACTGAAAATGTCAAAAATCAAAAGACAAAGAGACTATTTTCAAGTCAGCCAGGAGAAAAATACTATAACATTTAAAGGAAAGCCCACTAGGTTGTCATCAAACTTCTCAGCAGAAACTCTACAAGCCAGGAGGGAGTGGAATCAAATATTCAAACTATTATAAGAGAGAAGCTTCCAGCCAAAAATAAATTATCCAGCAAAATTATTCTTTACATATGAAGGAGGAATAAAGACCTTATGACATACAGAAGCTGAGGAAATTATACAGCAGGATGTCAGCATTTCATTAAATACTGAAGGCTGCTATTAAACCTGAAACAAAATAAATAAATAAATAAAAATAATTGGGAAAGAGTAGGGACAAATAAATAAATAAATAAAGGAAATAATTGCCATAGGAAATTTTCATATATCAATCATTACTCTAAATGTAGATGGACTGAACTCACCAATAAAAAGGCATGGAGTAGCAGACTGGATTAAAAAGCAAAGTCCATTCATATGCCACCTCCAAAAATCACACCTCAACCACTGGGAAAAACACAGACAGAGTGAAAGAATGGAAAACAATACTCAAAGCAAATGGCACCCAGAGAAAAGCAGGAGTTGCCTTACTGGTATCTGACAAAACAGACTTCAGGATAAAAAAGATAACAAGGGACAAAAATGGACATTTTATAGTGATAAAAGTGACAATAAAACAACAAAAAGAAAATATCAGCATTAAATTATACATTATAACAATTGGACATAATTGACATTTATAGGACACTTCATTGGACAACAAATTCTGTACATACATTTTTTTCTAGTTCATGTGGAACATTCTCAAGGATAGACCATATGCTGGGTCACAAAACAAGTCTCAGCAAATTTGATAAGATTTAAATCATACCACTTGTACTCTTAAAACACAAAGCTGTGAAATTAGAGATTAAGTGCAAACAAACAAAAAACAAAAGCAGAAAAAAATCACATATATATGGAGATTAAACAATATCCTAACTAAAAATGACTGGATTAAAGAAGAAACAAAAGAAGAAATTAAAAAATACATACAAACTAGTGACAATGAAAATATAATGAATTATTGCGATGCAGCAAAAGTAGTAACAATAGAAAAATTTATATCATTACAGGCCTATCTAAAAAAAATTAGAAGTAAACATACTAATATTCCATCTTAAATAACTAGAAAAAGAAGAACAGGAAAAAACCCAAAGTCAGCAGAAGAAAAGAAATAATGAAAATTAGAGCAGAGCTAAATGAATTTGAGAACAGAAAGACAATAGAAAAAATTAATGCAACAAAGAGCTGGGTCTTTGAAAAGAAAAATTGATAAAATTGACAAACCCCTAACTAGGCTAATGAAAGGACAAATAGTAAAAACACAAATAACCAAAATTAGAAATAAAAGGGGAGAAATTACCACTGATACCACGGAAATACAAAGAAGCATTAGAAAGTATTATGAAGGACTTTATGCCACCAAATTAATCAACCTAGAAGAAATGGACACATCTTTACAAATATATAGTTTACCTAGTCTGAACCAAGCAGAACTTGGTAATCTAAATAGAAAAATCAATAGTAAAGAAATGGAAACAATCATCCAAAATCTCTCCAAAAGCAAAACCCCTGATTTAGAAGGTCTCACCAATGAGTTTTATCAAGCATTCAAAGAAAAATTAATCCCTATCCTCCTCAAACTGTTCCAAAATTTGAAAATGTGGCAATACTTTTCTAATTATTCTAGGAGACCAATATTACCATAGTACCAAAGCCTGGTAAGGACAAGGCGCACGCACACACACACACACACACACACACACACACACAAACTATGGACCAATATCTCTGATGAACAGTGATGCAAAAATCCTAAACAAATTATTATCAAATAGAATACAGCAATGCATCAAAAAGATTATTCACCATGATTAAATGAGACTTATCCCAGTAGCACAGGGATAGTTCAACATATGCAAATCAATCAATGTGTTATACCACATAAACAAACTAAGAGATAAAAACCATATGATCATATCAATTGATGCAGAAAATGCATTTGACAAAACACAATATCCAGTGATGATCAAAACACTGAATAAAATGGATATAGAAGAAAAGTACCTCAACATAATAAAGGTCATATATGACCAAGCCTTAGCTAATATTAAATGGATAAAAGCTGAAGCCCATTCTCCTAGTATCAGAAACAGGACGAGAATTATTTCTGTCTCCAGTGCTATTCAATATATCACTGGAAGTTCTAGCCAGAGAAGTAGGACAAGAGAAAGAAATAAAAGTATCCAATTGAAAGAGAAGTCAAATGGTCACTATTTACAGATGAAATGATCCTTTATATGTAAAATTCCAAAGACTTCTCCAGAAACAGTAAATTAATACAGTAAAGTTGCAGAATACAAAGTCAATTTTATTTCTATACACAATAAATATTCAGAAAAAAATGAAAGAATCATTATCTTTTGCAATCACAACAGAAAGAATAAAATACCTAGAAAAAGCAAAGAATGTGATGGACTTATACATAAAAAAATATAAGACACATTTGAAAGAAATTGAAAAGGATGCAAAAAAAATGGGGGGAAAGATATTCTGTGTTCACAAATAGAAAGACTTAAGTTTGTTAAATTGGCCATATTAACCAAAATAATATACAGATTTAATGCAGTTCCCCAAAATTCTCATAATCATACTTACATGAAATAATTAAGATAATTATTAGATTTGTATGGAACCACAAAGACCTCAAATAGCCAATGCAATACTACCTAATGTCATATAAATTTAAATCAGGGAGGTATCATGCTCTTTGATTTGAATTTATGCTAAAAGCCTCAATAATTATAACAGCTTGGTAGTGGCAGAAAAACAGACAACAGACTAATAGAACAAATAAAAAAGGGGTTCCCAGGTGGTGTAGTGGCTAGGTTTTGGTGCTCTCAACACCGTGGCCTGGCTCCAATTCCCAGCCAGGGAACGATTCCCCCTCAAAAAAAAAATAAAACAAAACAAAAAATCCAGTAATAAAACCAAAAATATATGGACAAATAATTTTTGATAAAGGAGCAAAAAATATCAAATGAGGAAAAAAATGTCTCTTCAGATGTTGCTGGGAAAACTGAAAAACCATGCAAAAGAATGAATCTGAGCTGTGAATTGTCACCATATATTAAAATTAATTCAAAATGTATTAAAGAATTTCACATAAAATCAAAACAATAAGCAGTATAAAAGAAAACATTGATACTAAACTTATAAACCTTGGGCTCAAGGATAACTTTAGAAACCTAACGTCAAAGATAAGGTAAGTAAAAGCAAAATTAATGATTGGGACTATATTAAACTAAAAAGCTTTGGAACAGCAAAAGAAGCCATAAATGAAGCAAACAGACAGCCAATTGAATTGGAGAAAATATTTACAAACAACCCATCTGATAAGGGATGAATTTCTGAAATATAGAGAGAGTATGTATGACTCAACGTCAACAAAAACCAAAAAACTCAGTTAAAAAGTGGGCAGAAGAACTGAACAAACACTTCTTCCATGAATACATACAAAAGGGCAACAGACATATGAAAGAATGCTCAACTTCATTTGCTATTAGGGAAATGCAAATCAAAACCGCAATGAGATACCACCTCATACCTGTTAGAATGGCTGCTATCTACAAGACAAGGAATAACTGGAGAAGACTTGAAGAAAAAGAAACCCTGTCACACTATTGACAAAAATGCAAATTAGTACAACCACTATGGACAATGTGGAAGTTCCTTAGAAAATCAGGAATGGAGTTACCATATGACCCAGCATTCCCCCTACTGGATATCTACCCCCAAATTTTGAAAACCTTAGTCCACAAAGACTTATATACCCCATGTTCACTGCCATATTGTTCATGGTGGTCAAGTCATGGAAACAACTAAGGTGCCCTTTGATAGATGACTGGATAAAGAAGCTGTAGTACATATATATGATAGAATATTACTCAGCTATAAGAAAAGATGAAATACTTCCATTTTCAACAAAATGGATGGACCTTAAGATCATCATGCTAGGTGAAATAAGCCAGGTAGAAAAAACTGAGAACCATATTACTTCACTCATATGTGGAATATAAAACTGAAAGCAATGAAGAAACGAAAACTCATAGAGTAAATACTTTAGTGGAACCTATATAATTTATGCTAATCAATGTCACCCCCAATAAATTTAACAATATAAAAAAAGGAGTCTTGCAAAGAACTGTCACAAGACTGTTTCTCATCTACCTCTCTGCCTTGCAGGAGGCTCCTTGTTTGGCAACAGGCTGCCCCAAGGCAGTTTTTTATTCACTTTTCTGGTTGTAATGAATTATAAGGCTTTCCACCTTATTGCCCACACCTGTTCCCCAATCTAGGGTACTGTTGTAGGCTATAAAACTGCCACTTAACTGCAATCTACAGATGCTCTTTCACAGCAGAACAATGTATTAATTATGCTGTCATCTGGTACCTCAGGTTCTGTGTATAATAATTCTATATCCTTTGGGATTAGGGTCACAGGGAGCTGGAACCATAGTCATTTTGCTTTTGTTTTACTTTGTGTGAGCAACAACCTGTCAAAGTCTTTTTAAATTTATTGTATTTTACTGACTGAACCAATGGAAATGTGGTAAGTCAGCCTAGCAGTTTTCATGAAGCTGCTACTTAAAAATTACTTGACCAGGAGTTCCCTGATGGTGTAGTGGCTTAAGGCTTCGGCACTGGCGCTGTCAGTGCTGTGGCCTGGGTTCAATTCCCAACCAGGGAGCTACCCACATACCAAAAAGCAAAAAAAAAAAAAATTACTTGACCATTTGACAATATTTATTAACCTCTACCCCAATGCCTTCTCTCATACCTATAATTACATTTTTATCTGCTCTCTCTTTGTGTCTTGTAAATCTCTGTCTTACATTAAAACTAGGTAGATTTTCTAAATGCAGATCTAATATTGTTCCTCTACTTAAAATCTTTCAAATGATAAAGTACAATATTTTATCATGTGTCTTTGCTGGTTCAGGTTGTTTTAACATAATACTTGATGTCCCATAAACAGTAAAAATGTATTTCTATAATTTTGGAAGATGAAAAGTATAACTGGCAGATCCAGTGTTTAGTGAAAGGTTACTTATTATAATAATTTTTACTAAATTTTTAAGGTGAAATTTGTTAGTAAAATTACATAGGTTCAATGTGTACAATTCTACAATACATCACTTGTGTTGCATTGTGTGCTCACCACCTAGAGTCAGATTTTCTTCCATCACCAAATATTTGAATTCATTTTCTTCTTCCCCACACCCCTTTTCCCTTACCCTTTGGTTGACCATAAACTATTGGCTGTGTTCATGACGTTTTTGTTTCTTTAGGTAGGCCTGAATTGCTATGAATTTTCTTCTCAGAACTACTTTTGCTGTGTGCCATAGATTTGGGGTAGTTGTCATTTCATTCTCATTTGTCTCAAGGTAAGTTTTGATTTTCTCCTTAAACTTATTGTTGACCCATCCATTATTTAGTAACATATTGTTTAACCTCCGTGTGTGTGTGTGTGTGTGTTTTAGGTTTTTGTTTTTGTTCCTCTTTTTTGTAATTGGTTTCTAGGTTCCTATTGTTGGGGTCAGAGAAAGTGTTTGATATCCTTTCAATTTTTTAAAATTTATTGAGGCTTCTTTTGTGGCCTAACATGTGGTCTGTTTTAGAAGATGTTTCATGTGCACTTGAAAAGAATGTGCATTTTGCTGCTTTGACATGTAATGCTCTAAAAATATAAATTAAATTTATATTTTAAGTGTGTCATGTAAGGCCACTGTACCAGTGTTGACTTTCTGTCTAGAAGATTTGTTCATTGGTGTCAGTGGGGTTTTAAAATCTTCTACTATGATTGTGTTATTGTTGATGTCTGCCTCTATGTCAGTCAATATTTTCTTTATGTATTTAGGTACTTCTATTTTGGGTGCATAAATGTTTACTAGAGTAATTTTCTCTTATTAGATTGATCCCTTTATAATTATGTAGTGTTTCTCTTTGTCTCTTGTTATAGTCTTTGTTTTAAAGTTTATTTTGTCCAATATAAGTATTACTACCCCAGCTCTTTTCTCATTTCCATTTGCATTAAATTTCCTTTTCCATCCTTTTACTTTCAGTTTATGAGTTCTGATACATTTGTGAACTTGCCACAGCGTGCTTATATCAACAGCACTGTACAAACAACTCAGTAGGGTTTCATAACCTTGGTTTATCTGTGTCTCACAGCTGTGTTCATGTCGATGTTTGTCAGTGTCTTGCTAAGTAGTGTTCATAATTGTGTGTTTTTGGGTGCCTTCATGAAAATGTCAAAGCTTGAATTGGAGCAATGAATCAACATTCAATTTCTTTTTAAACTTAGCAAAATTGGAAGTGAAATTAGGGAAATGTTCATGCAAGTAAATGGGAATAATGCCTTGAAGAAAAGGGCAGTGTATAACTTGATTAAAAGTTTTTCTGAAGGGAGAGAAAGCATCACTAATAAAGAGAGGTTGAAGCAGCCAGTAATGCACAGAGTTGAAAAAAACTTTGCGAAAAATTGTCAATTTGTGAGTCAAAATTATCAGCTGACTGTGAAAAGTGTAGCAGACCAAGTAAACATCAATAAAGAAACAGTTAGAAAAATCTTAACTAAAAATCTTGGCATGAGAAAGGTGTGTGCAAAAGTGGTCCTGAAGGACCTCACAAATGAACAAAAGCAAAGAGAGTTGAAATTTGCCAAGATCTTTTGGAGACACAAGATGACATTTTGGGCCATGTTATCACTGGTGATGAAACATGGGTGTGCCAATATGACCTTGAAACAAAGTGTCAAAGTGCACAATGGAAGTCAGCAAATATTTCATGACCAAAAAAAGTTTCATCAGTCCAAATTAAGAATCAAAACAACGTTGCTAACCTTGTTTGATGTCAGAGGGATTGTTCATTATGAATTTGTACCAATTGGACAAACAGTCAACCTACTTCACTATTTGGAAGTGCTGAAAAGACTGTGTGAAAAAGTTAGACAAAAACATCCTGAACATTTTGAAAGCAACTAGTGGCTCTTGCATCATGACAATGTACCAGCTCACATGGCACTGTTTGTGAGGGAGTTTTTAGTCAGTAAACACAAAACTATATTGGAACACCCTCCCTACTTACTTGGTCTGGCCCCCCAATTATATTTTATATACCTGAAGGTAAAGGAAATATTGAAAGAAATACATTTTGATGACATTCAGGACATCAATGGTAATATGACAAGAACTCTGATAGCCATTCAAGAAAGAGTTTCAAAATAGCTTTGAAGGGTGGAGTAAGCACTGGCTCTGGTGCATGGCTTTCCAAGGGGAGTGCTTCAAGGATTACCATAATGATGTTCCACGATGTGATATGTAACACTTATTCTAGAATGAGTTCATGAACTTAATTTTCAGACCTCATATTTTGTCTTTCCTTCTAAGGTGAATCTCTTATTGACAGCATATGCTTGGGTCTTATTATACATTTTTATCCATTCAGCTACCTTATGTCTTTTGATTGGAGCATTTAGTCCATTTATATTTAAAATTATTATTGATAGGTACTTGCTCATTGCCATGTCATTATTCATGTTTTTTATTATATTTTGCTTGCATGTTTTCTTCTTTTTCCTGCTTAAATAAGTCCTTTTAATATTTCTTGTAACACAGGCCTGATGTTAGTTAATTCCTATACATTTTTCTTATCTGGAAAATTCTTTATGTTTTATTTCCATTTTAAATGGGTAGAGTAGTCTTGGTTTTAGGCCCTTATTTTTCATTACATTGAATATTTCCTGCCACTCTGGCCTGAAAATTTTCTGTTGAGAAATATACTGATAGACTTATGAAAGCTCTCTTGTAAGTAGTTGTCTCTCTCTTTTTGCTTTTAAGTTTCTCTTTGTCTTTAACCTTTGCAATTTTAATTATGATGCATCTTGGCGTGGACCTATTTCAGTTCATTTTGATTGGGATTCTCTGAGCTTCCTGGGTGTGTGTGTGTCTATATATTTTGCCAGGATAGAAAAATTTCCAGTCATTATTTCTTCAAATAGTTTCTTGATCCTTGCTCCCTTTCTTCTCCTTTCGATACCCCTGTGATCCAAATGTCATTATGATTGATGTTGTCCCTGAGGTCTCTCAGACTATCTTTATTTTTTATAAATTCTATTTTCTTTTGATCTTTCATTTGGGTATTTTCTGTTACTTGTCTTTCAGAAAATTGATTCAATTTTCTTCTTCATTTAACCTGCTATTGATTCCTTCTAGGGCAGTCTTCATTTCAATTATTGTATTATTTGTTTCTGACTGGTTGATTTTTATGGTTTCTATGTCCTTCATTATGGTTGTCATCTCTTTGTTGAAGTTTTCACTTAGTTTCTTAAGCATTCTTATAACCTGTATTTTAAACTCTTGTTCTGGTAGATTGAGTGCCTTCATTTCCTTTACCTTTATTTCTGATAATTTCTCTTGGTTTTTATTCAGGACATGTTTCTCTGTTTTCTCATTCTGGATTCCTCTTTGTGTTTGCTTTTATGTAGTAGGTAGATCTCTTATGTCTCTAAGTCTTTGCTGGGTGGCCTTATCTAGTATGTTTCCTGTATGGTTCAATAGTGTAATCTCTTTGATTTATTGTGCATGTATTCTACGATTGTCCCTTGAATGTGTTTTGTGTGTTCTTTAGTTGTAATTGAGTGGTATGTTATGCCTCTTGTAGCACACTGTTAACTTCCAGTGGGGCAGGGGAAAGAGTGGCAGAGTAGCACTGAATGATCCCTGGGTGGCCATAGACAGCCTTCTGCTGAGGTCCGAGAAGAAGTCTTTCTTTATTGGTAGGGTGGGACTGATAGCTCAACCACCTAGAGTGCCTTTGTGATGACAGGGAAATTATCTAGGGGGATTTTCTTCACTTTGAAAAAGATAAAGAATGGAAACAGACAAACAAACAAATATACACAAAAATTCCCAGAGAGCCCAATGATCTACCACTCATGGCACACCCTTAGCTGCTCTGGGGGTGGAGGTGCAGCAGAACAGCACTGAGTGTTTCCCAAGCAGATTCAGACAGCCTCTCTTGCAAAACACTGAAAGAAAGTCTTTCCCCACTAGTAGAGCAGGGTTGATCACTCAACTGTCCAGTATTGCCCCATGTGGTCAGGGCAGAACTTCAGGGTGCTTGTGTGAACTTTGAAAGAGAAGAGAAAAATATTAAAAATAATAATAAAATAATAAAAATATGATAAAATTAAAGTTAAAATTAAAAATATATACAAAAATTAAATTTTTATTTAGAAATTTAAAAATAAAATTTAAAAAATACAAATAAATCAAGAGAATTAAAAAGGAAAAAAGTGGAATTTAAAAAAGATAAAATAATTTTTTAATGCTGTGACCATGTGATATGTCACTCACAGCACATTTTTAGTTACCCTGGAGGAGTAGCAAAGTGACACCAAAAGCTCTCCAGTGAGTTCCAAACAGCTGCTCCTATAAAACTCTACAAGAACATTTTCCCCTGTTAGTTGGACAAGGCCGATTGCTCAGTCCACCAGAGTTAAACCAAGCAAATCTCCAATGTGCATGAGCACACTTTGAAAGAGGAAGTTTAAAAAGTAGAGAAATTTTAATATTAATAAAATATCAGATAAAATAAAAACTAATATATATAATATATTAGTTTCTATTTAATATAACATATATATAATATATAATATAAATGAAGAAAGTAATAAAAATTACAGAACGGAATAAATTTTTTTTAAGTAGGAAAAGTAAATAGTTGCCTGAGAGCCAAGTGGTTTTTCACTCATGTCTCACTTTTAGCTGTGCAGAGAGAGTGGCAGAGAAGAGAAATCTTCCTGGGGGAGCTGCAGACAGCCTTTTCTGCCTAAGATTGAAAATAAAGAAAAAACTTCCTCTTCTAGTAGAGTGGGGCTGATTACTCAGCTGGCCAGGATGCCTCAGTGGGTGGGCAGAGCAAAGCTCAGGGTGAGCAACGCAAGTTTCCTGGTTGCCTGTGAGCTTTAAAAAAAAAAAATCTCAGAGTTCCGCTGTTTTTCCTCACCAGTCTGCAGCTTCACTTCACTGTAGTTTTTTTCTACTTGTATTGAAAGGATTGCCAAGTTAAGACACAGCCTCTGCTTGCTGGTGTTGCTCTGTTAAAAGCCTGTAATTGAAATTTCCCCAGCTTGTAGGGTGTGGCTATGTGCTCAGCAGCCTATAGCACCCTGAGATCTGTAGTTTAATGTGGGATTAGTTTTTAGTGCATCATCAATGAAGTGCACATGCATAGATTTTGTTAGACTAGTGCAGTCTCACGATTGGCTCATTTGGGGAGGGTTTAAGAGAAAAATGGCATCCTCTTATATATACACGTGAGGCAAATTCAGAGCTCGAACAATGAGTTTCTTCAGCCCTTACTCAAAAACCCCACAGCTCAACCCTTCCCCATACATTTCTGGTGCCTCCAGAAATGTTATCCCTCTGCTAAAAAGCAGGTGAGTGTTGACAAGTAGTTGGGCTTGGGCACCCACCCTACAGGAAATTGTCTGTGTAGCCAGTCTGCTTTTCCCCACTGATATAGATAAAGAGAATTCTCACAGATTTTCACTACAAGATATAACTTATTTTCCGGCACAGGGCTCTCCCAGGCTGGGGAGCCCAGTGTGGGGCTAGCACCCCTCACTCACCTGTGAGAGCCTTTGCCCCTCAGGTGTTTCTTCTGAAGTTTTTTTTGTTTTTTTCTTTTTTGCTATCTGTGAGTTCGAAATCACCCTGTTTTGTGTCTTATCTTCCTACCAGTCTCATTTGGGCGTTTTATTTATATCTTCAGCTGTAGAGAAAACACACATTTTGATTTACAGTCTTGTTGTGTCTTCAAATGGCAGAAGTGAGAGAGCTCTCTGGAGTCTGTTTTGTAAGAGTACTCATATCACTTATGAGGGCTGCAGCTTCATTACTTAATTACCATATTTTCCATGTATGGGATGATACTTTTGTCTAAAATTGTTAGACCAAAAATTAGGGGTCATTTTATACATAGGAGTAACCAGTAGAGAAAGTTTCTTAATGTTGGGTAGAAAAGTAGGGGTTGTCTTATATATGGGGGCAACTTTTACATAAAAATAAATAGTACTTCCCAAAGACTCAATCTCCTAATACCATTAAATTAAGCATTAGGATCACAACATATGAATTTGGGGCATAGATATATTCAGTCGCAAACATTGTGGCTTACAATGACTTTCATGAATGACTTACCCCCACCACCTCTTCTTACAGTATGAATTCTAGAAGAATTGAATATATCCTCTGAGGCAAAATAATGTGTCAAACTTTAGGCATTGCAAATACTTTATTCTTATCAATTCTTTGCACAATATATGGTAGGAAGATGTGAAGTTAAACAGAAAAGCAAAGCCATGTTGGATATATTTTTTTTTGGTATACTCTAGTTTTGCCTTACTCCTCTGATTTAATAAATTGAATGTGTATCTCTAAAGTGTAATTAGCTAATGGTGATTTTCAAGCAACAAATACCATATTACCATATATTTATGGGTTACAAAAGATTCCAGGTGCACATTTCCAAGAAAACAATGACTTTTTTAATTCTGTTAATTCTATAAAACATATGGAGTAACTACAGGGAGCTGATTTTGAAATATTTTTTATTAAGCAGTTATGTGTAACATGTATATGGCCCTAGCATTTATTAAATGTATTTGATTTAATATTTTGCTGCAGTATTTGAAAAACCAACAAATAAGTTATGTTGACATGTATCAGCATAAAGCACTAGACTATAAAAAAGGGTGTCTTTTTCGACTTTGACATTATTCATTTGCTCTCTCCATCTTTCTCAAAACTCTGAAAAACTAAACCACACTTGGTAAATATTTTTTAAATTTGTTTTTTAATATATAATACCCCCAAACAAAAATGGGGTTATTAATTAATTTCCTCCCCTGATAGACTGTTCCTCAATAGGAACCTTCCTAGAAAACCAAGAATGATGTTTCATAGAAGTACAAAAGATCTTGAGGAGAGATGTTTAGGGATTAAGATGTTATTATAACATTTGTGAAGAAAACTGTGGTTCTTCTCCTGAGTGATAAGAAAAGCTGACATTCGTTTATTACCCACTTTAATACATTTGATGTGTGTCTGGTACTTGGTAGGATTGGTAAGAGTAAAAATAAGAGTAAACAGAGCATAAATGTATAAGAATAAATGCAGAATGGTTTGAATTGTAACATCCCTTTAGATATAAAGTGGAAATGCATTTTAATTATTACTTTAGATATATTGCTTTCATATTAGTGTAATTTGTTGCAAATATATTCTTTTCAGGTAAAGAGTAACATTATGACTATTGAAATTCAGCAGATACTCCTTGGTGCTCTTAACTGTACTCATCATGCTAAATTATAGTGTAATAATTTCACTTTCATTTGTTGTTTAGGGACAGGATTGGAGACAGGATTGGAGAAAATTGCTCTCAGTTACCATAGCAAATTTTCATAGGAACAATCAAATAGGCTGTTATGGTAAATGACATTGTCTTTTACTCTGATTCTGAATACATTATAAGAATAAAAGTGAATTCATGCCATATCTCCAAATATACTCATATGTTCTGTTTCAGTATCTTTTGTTGCTGAGTTATGTTTTCTAAGATGAGTATATTTTATGTCAGTACACTATAGCTTTAAATAATTTAGTACTTTTATTGTTCTCTACTTTTAATTTTCAGATTTGGTGATGGGTGTACAAAGACTTATTCATAAAGTAGCTAACATTTAAATTCTCATTATGTAGGGATAAAAACAACATTGAATTTTTAACCTCTATACTTAATTTTTTATGTCTGCAGATCCCATTTTTTTCAATATCCTAAACTGTTCATCAACAGAAATTTTAGTTAACTTTTAAGTGACAGCTGATACTGTAAATAGATAATTACATGACCACAAGGAAGCCCAGTTCAATTCAGTATAAAATATAGTAATAATTTCATGCATATATTTTATATATTTAACTTTTGAGAAAATATTTTTAGGAAAAGTATATTGCTAAGCATCATGTAGAACTCAAATTGTAACAGAATCAACTGCTTATGTGTTTCCTTTAAACATAATTGCTAGTCTATAGTGAATGTTTCTGATTGTAATCTGCTATGAAGTTCATCAATTTAGGCTATGTTCTTGGTTGCCTTTCTTAGAGGACTTGCAAAATAATTGGACTTCAGTTTCATGGTTAAGGTAATTTTATAATGTGGTCAAGTTTTAATGTTGAAAGGCCAAAATATAGTTTAGAATAAAATGAACCATACTCATATTCTACAGAATTTTCCTTGCAATAGTATAATATTTTATAATTTATTAGCTATTATAAAAATATAAAAACATATGAGTCTTTATTTCTTATTTAGTAATTTTGCATTAAAATTTTATCATGGGAAAAAAGGGATTGAAATATTAGTTCTGACTTTGTCACTTTGTAAGTTTGTTACCTTAAACAAATACTATTAATGCTTTCAGACATTAGTTATCCTATATATGATAAGAAAACATTGGATAAGATTATCAATTATATTTATTTTATTTTCAAATGTTGTAATCTGAAAGCATTTGCTTATGTAGAAGACTTTTAAAAGTTGTACAATAAAATTTATGTAACTTTAAAGTGTGATCTTATAAAAATGTTGTCGGTGTAATAAAATAAAGGCTACTTCCTTTAAATTTAATTACAATTATCCCATATGCTATATTTTCATTAAACAACAAAACATTAGTTTTTCTATGAAAGTACATTTCAAATAGAAATATATAATTTGATTTTTTTAAAAGATGCTCTGTCACAAAAATTTACCTTTTTAAATGGTATCTGTTTTATTTTTCTATCTGGAATTGATATTTTGTAGAACACAATAAAATCTTGGAATAAAGACAATATGCAAGTCAGCAATTAAATATGTCATTAGATTTGACAAGTTTAGAATGTGATACTTTTTTCTTTTTCATCTCCAGGTCAGTATGACACATGTTCAGGATGACATTAGGTGAGAAAAGAGATAAATTAAGCAATTTAACATCTAAAAGACTCTTTGTTTTAAATCAAATCTCTTTGTGCCAATCCAAATAGAGAGCTTCATTGTACCTTAGAAAATGCAAAATAACTTAATTGTCTAAAAGTGAAATGTCCATAAGAAATATAAAAATGCCAATTAATATAAAAATGCCAATGCCTGATTATTCCATATACTCTGAAGTTTTCTTTGGTTCATATAACATGGAATTTATTAAATTTTTTCAATTTT
Organism: Lyroderma lyra; assembly: GCA_004026885.1. Lineage (NCBI taxonomy): Eukaryota > Metazoa > Chordata > Mammalia > Chiroptera > Megadermatidae > Lyroderma > Lyroderma lyra. Next base: position 66,072 of record PVJL010006128.1, read on the forward strand.
GTTCACATTTTTATTTGAATCATTCAATGAAGCGATTACATCAGTGACCTCAACTCTATATAGCAGAACAGTTCGCATCTGCCTTTATCTATGTTGAGTTAGAGTCAGGACAGAGTTTCTCTTTAAATCTATGAGAGATTATGTACAATTATGTACAGTTTTAGAAGAGGGACATTGTTAAATGCAAAAGAAACCTATGTAATTTTCTAACATAGCATTGCCAAATTTACTACAAACTTGGGATTTATAAGCTAAATGAGCTTATTTTAAGAGTTAACCTAAATGCTTTTCAGAAAGTGAAAACACAGAAAACATATTAACCTGTTTCTTATTATTACTGGTGATTTTGTAGATAGAGTTTCTAATTTAGCATCATTTGAAACAAAACCAGTTGTTAATTTTTCATTGTTTCAAATCATCTTGAAATAATATACAGAGGTTGCCAAAAAACTGTATAGACATTTTAAAAAAGAAAAAAACTGTATTAAAATTGTAATAATATACACTGATAACAAAATATGAATACAAGTCATGTTTGACTTCTGCAATTACAAGAGATGCTCAAAATGGTTATAATAATTATTTATGTAATACATAGATAACATTTCTTAAAATGTGTATACTTCTTTTGGCACCCCTGGTATACAAGGTTGGACAATTAATTTCAAGAACTCATCCTAGAAATAGTGCTATATATACCTCATTGTTGAATAACACTGCACTGACCTTTGAAGTACTCCCCTTGGGAAACTATGCACTGATGCCAGCTCCTGATGTACCCATTAAAGTAATTTTGGAATTTATTTTCTAGAATGGTCATTGGAGCTCTCATCATACCCAAAATCTGACAATTATGTTTGCAAACTTGACACTGTATGCTTACATTGGGCATAACAACAGCTTTGATGGCCATTCCAGAAAAAGAGTTCCAAAATTGCTTTGATGGGTGGACCGTGGGCTGACATCAGTGCATAGCTTCCTCCCAAGGGGAGTACCTCAAAGGTTACCATAATGATATTTAGCAATGAAGTATGTAGCACATTTTCTAGGATTATTTCCCAAAATTAAATGTCTAACCTTGAATTACATATAGTATATAAGAACTGTCCAGAAAGTAACTATTCATTTAAAATCTCAAACTCTTTTGCTATTATGTTAGAATATATTCAAATGAATATTTCCATCTGCTGACTGTGGTGTTCCAGTTTACCCCATGAACTTAATAAGACAGATTCACATTTTTCTGTATTTTTATGTTTTTCAAGAATGAATAACAATAGGAAAATGTTACACTTCTAATGTGATCATTTATTTTAATAAAATGTACCACCTTAACTATATTTATTTAAAAATATAAATACTGTAATTATTGTAAAATTGTTATTTACTGTGAAACTGTTTCAAAGTCTTTTCTCCATTTACAAGATTTTTTAATGTTTTCCTGTGGCTTGCACTATCAGCAACAAAGATGTTTTGTATGCCATATTGCATAACATTTTGTTATAGATTTTTTATGTCATCAATGCCATTAGATTCTAATTTATCTATACTTAAATCTGAGGCCACTTAGTATATTCTGAGTATTTTTTGCTAAATTCAATATAATGGTAAATTTATTACCATGTAACAAAAATTTAAAATAATAATGTCATTTATATATAAAGCAGCTCAAATGTTATTAAATGCATAAAATAGTCAAAATATCAACTTTTATTTTATGTGGCTTTTTGATTCATTTTGAAAAAAAACTTGAAGTCAATTAATAGAGTGAGTTAACTTACTCTCATAACCTTTGAATTTGGATTATATTAAAATAATAATTTAGCAAATCACAAGCTTCTTAATTCTGAATAACAATATGAGATCAAAAAGTAAAATGAAAATGTTGAAGTTATAAATAGCATCATACTGGGAAAATGGTTTCACATTTTGATCATTCCTAATCTTGACTTTAGACCTGAGACTGTCATCTGTTAAATCATTTAATGTCAATGAATCTGAGAAAGAGCCACATTACGTATTAGAAACTTCTGCTTCCAGTTTTATGATTGACTATTTCTTAAACAGAGAAAAAGACACCTATTTTTTCAACATGAATTGATCATGGGTTCATTTTAACATGTTCATATTAAAATGAGTGACTGAACTTTTAATGAAGAAAAATGACCAGGGATCCAAAACTAGAAATAGGTTGCTGAAACCAGGGCAATGAGCTTTAAGTAAGCAAAACCTAGGGAATGTTCCTAAAAGCAAATTCATGTATCAGGTACCTAAATCTTAAAATATAGGATGTAGAAAATTAGACATTATATTTAAGCCCACAAATTAGAGGGAGGTGAATCGGGCATCACTGCATTAATCTGGGGTAGTATAAAAGAACTATACATTAATGAAAGGGTATATTGTTAAAATTTTTCTGAATAGCAAAAAGAATCTACAAGAACACTTGTCACTATCTCAAAAGACTTAAAAATATAATATAGAAAATAATAATTATTGAAATAATAGACTTATCTGATAACTTACAAACACAGAGCTTTTCTAGGGTTATTCTGGATTTTTTAAAATTTATTTTTATTGTTAGACTTATTGGGGTGACATCTGTCAGCAAGGATTACATAGGTTTCAGGCATACAATTGTACAATGCATTGTCAACTTGTATAATAAGGATTTCAAATTTTTACAACCCATGCCAACCGAGAGTATCAAGCCAAGAAATTAACTTAAATTGGTTTCTAGTAGTTCTCCTAATGACATATACAAGGGCTGTTCAGAAACTATCCAGCCAGCAATGTAATATGTAAAAATAGAGGCATATATGCCTGGATTTTTTTCTGGATAGCCCTTGTACATTTTCTCAAGAGGAAAATAGACCCCCCAAAATGTCTGGCCTTCATGAGTATTAGCCCAGTTATCAGAATGTAACTTTTTATGCATTCTTTTAGGACTAGAAATTATCAGTTAAGTTTTGTGATAGGCAGTCTCTGTGTAGCATATTAATTAATTACGTGACTACACTACAACCTAGAATAAGAGTTTAACATTTTGCCCCCAATTCAAAGTATTACAGTCATATTGTCTTACGTAGTATATCAGAGGTTAGGTAATAAACCCAATGACAGCATCAAAATACTAGTATATTACTCTATTAAAATGTGTTAAATTTCAGCAATATAAATTCTTTGTGCTCATTTTCCAGGAAAAATGTAATTCCAAAAATTAAACTTCCAAATTAAATTTTAAGCAGTTAAAGTCCCAGATTTTATTCTCCTACATTTTCAATTAGTTTACTCTCAGCCAGAGGTATCTTGTTCAGATGCCTTTGTAAGAGATGAGCAACCTGCAATATTTGTGTAGCCTGAATTATATTCCATTTGAAGAAGTGGTATTTCTTCAGCAATTCAAGAGTAAGATTAATTTGATCATGAGTCATACAAGTGTGTTAAAATTTTTGAAGTGTTACAAGTTAACAGAACATATATGAGTATATGTTCACGCAAAAATTAAAACAAGTTTCCAACTTCTACAGAAATAAATGTGTTATAAGTTATAATCCACACTGTATTTGCCAGCCAGACATTTAATAGTATTGAGAAGAATAGTTATACTGGAACATACTAGAAAAGATAGTATCATCTTACAGTTTTAACAAGATGCTAGTCCTTCTGTGCTATTTGTTTAGAGTCTATGATTTATAAAACTGAACTCAATTGGGTAAGCTACAAGGGGGATAAAACTCTAAAACAGGATTTATTTATAAAAAATTGTGTATCTATACTTACATGTTTAAACTTCAGTCAGCTTCAGATTACTCTTTGATGCAATACACCTATCAAGACAATTTTTTCCACTGCTCAAAACAGTTTGTGAACTTGTCAATTGCAATGCCTTTTAGTGCTTCTGCGCTTTTTGTTTTACCTCTTCCACATCAGCAAACATTTCCCTTTGAGAGCTTTATTCATCTGTGGGAAAAAAAAATATGTTGCATGGGGCAAGATCGGATGAATAAGGAGGATGTGGCATGGGGATGTCATGCCATTTTTAGTAAAAAGCTACTGAACACTTAGCACTGTGTGGGCCGGTACATTGCCATGTCATTCACATTAATGTAAATCACCCATCATGAAATGGACAAATGCATTAAACAAATCTCCAAAAACTTTCACTAAAGCTGAACATGGCCTCTTTCTTACAACAATGCCAGCTGGTATACTGATGCAGGTGGGCTTCTAGAACATTCACCTAGCCGGGGAAGCCTATACTGCTAGGGGCCTGCCCTCCAAAAGTTAATTTCAGTTTGTTTTGGTCCCCCCTCATATCTCATCAAGAAGTTGAGGCTCTACATTTTACCACAATTGGCTGGGGATCATGGAAATTTTATATACATATACAGAAAATGCAATTAAATAATCTTTACCTTCTGGCATATTTTAGCATGTGCAGTGGTAGTATATGGGTTACATAAAATTAAATTTCTAAGAATATTTTTGAAGTGTAGAAAAGTACAAAACCTTAGCTGTAGCATTTGATAAATTTTCATAAAATTAAGACACACAGCAACCACCAGCCAGAAGAAAATATAGAATATATTAACACCACAGAAGCCTCATTTGCATCCCCCAGTAGTCATTTCCCCACTCAAAATGTAACCACTATTCTGACTTCTGACTTCTTTCACAACAGTTATCAGAATTTATTAATCTGTTTTGCTTATGAAAAATAATATTGGATATTTTTCTTATGTAACCATTTGCATATTTTTTCTGTTCATTTTTATCATTTTTATTGTAGTGAGAACACCACATATCTATCTTCTTAACCTATTTTTAACCGTACAATGTACTACTGTTACCAAGACACTTATTCATCTTGTATAAATGAAACCTTATTTCATTTATACAACTCCCCATTAATTGACATTTATTTTTTGTATAATAGGTTATTTAGAAAATTATTAAAATAAATAACAAGTGAAGAGCAAAATGTACAAGATTTGATTTTTAAACACTCGTTTATGTATATAGGTTTGCATGTAATTGAATGAACAAGAAGGCTGTGAAAGAATTCCAACTATTTTTTAATATTAACAATATAAACTAAATTGATTATATTAGAGTAATTATAAAGAGATAAGGGTGGTTGAGATGTTAAGTTTTTATAAAATTTTATTGTTTCAATGTTTTAAAATCAGGGCCACTGCATAATGCAACTCCAAGATGCCATTTGTAATGTGAATAAAACAGAGGGATCTTCTGGATGCCAACTCTGCAGAATAAAATGTGATTGGTGCATCCTGGAATGATAAAAATTAGTGCCTTCAGTTATAGGTATGTTATTACTTTTACACCTGGTTTAAAGTTTCGAATGAGAATTTAAAATAAATATACATTGAAACTGCCCATTTTGAGTGAGCTTTGTTGATACTGGCAAAATGCTTAGCCTCTCCATAAGGGTCAGTGAGCCCTCAGAATGTCAAGTTGCCTGCCCATTACAAGTAACTGAGGATCCTGTCCTGATTCATCATATGAATCTTTATCTCTTCCTTAATGCTCTGCTTCTATAATTTGAAGTTATGTACAAGTGCTAAGGTAAATCTATTCTTTTGTAAACATAGCCATTGCCTCATATCTGAGGTAACTAAATACACTTTGATATCTTACACTGGTCAGAGTTTGGTCATAAGACAGAAAGCTTCCTGCCACACTAGGACTTCTGACATCTCAACTTGATATTTGGGTCTTGAAATACTAGTTTTGGGTCTATTATAAAGACTTGGGGCTCATTCATTCTAGGTAGCCTAACCACTCACCTATTCCCTAAGCATATTTGAACAATTAAGAACAAACAGAAAACTTGAAGTGGGTAACAGCTTTACCAGTTAAAGCATAAGATCCCATCATAGGCTTTCTTAGAGAAAAGTATTTGCCTAAGATCATAACAGGATATGGTAGGCAGGATCCTAAGATGGCCCACCTTTTTCATGTATATTCTCTGTATAACCCCCTTCCTGTAAGTGTAGGGAGAAATTGTGGAGCAATCAAAAGAGATATTGCTCTTTTGATTATGTAACATTATATAGTACAAGAGACATTATTGTAGGTGGACCTGACCTAACCAGGAGAGCACTTTAAAAGAGGAAACATTCTTCGTCTGGTATTAGAGAGAAAAGTTAGAGAGACATGCTCCTGTGAACTGCTGATGGAGAGAGGCAGCCTCTGGCTGCTGAGAGAACTTCCTGGTCAACAGCTCACAAGGTAACAGTAACCTTAGCCTATAATCACAAGGAACTGAACTCTGCCAACAAGTAGCAGATGTAGAAGAGGATCTAGAGTCCCAGGTAAGAATCAGAAGAGTGATTAACAACCTGATTTCAGCCTTAGCAAATCCTGAGCAGAGGGCCTAATTAACTTGCACCCAGATTCCTGGGCAATAAAAACTGAGATAATAAATTTATGTTGTTTCAAGCTTTTGAAAGTGTTTTTTGCTAATTTTTACATAGCAATAAAAAACTAATACATGGGGAGTTTTTTTCTTCTTTTACCACAAATTGAATTTAACTTTGAAAAAGGCAAAGGGATGAAAGTGAGGTATATTTGACCCATAGCTTTGCTGTTTTCGAAGAAGGGAAGTACACATACTTCAAGTCCAGGGTGAGCCATTGCCTTTGAACTGATTCACTGATAAGAAGTGAATCATTCATTCACTTCTACTATCATAAAAAAGATTAAGCAAGGTTTACAGAGAAAAAGACTGTTGTTTATCTATGTGTGTATTAGTCTAGGTCTATTCAAGTTCAGCAAGTCTAGGGCTGAGATTCTGCACTAGACTTCCTTGCTACCTGGCTTTGTCTTATGCCCTGATATAAGGAAACACTAAAGGGATATTGGAAGTTGGGTAGAAGGCATAGGTACTTTTCTTATATTTTTTTGTTCCCGTCAATATTGTTCTCACAGCAGTTTGTGTCACCAGCCTCCAGCTTTCTTCAGCACTTATACTAGCCCTGTGACCTGTGAGATACCATTAAGAATGGAACATTACTACTACTCAGAAGACTAAACACCAACTCCATGTCACATCTTCTGGATTTTGGTAACCCTACATCTTCTCTTTTGTTCTTTCAAACCTAAATGTGGTAACTTTAGTAGTTGCTATTACTGAATTACTGCAGTGCTCCTCTTGTACTCTTCCAGTAATCTAAACTTTGAGTATTCTTCTGTATTGAATTTCTTCTGTTTAAAATGCCCACTCTGATTTTATTTTCCCAACTGAATCATTTCTGATGGTTTACCAGTATTATTTTTTCCTAACAATTGAAATCTAAGTCCTTCTTATTTTAGGAAACCTAAGAAATGTAGTAATAAGTATTCCAGTTCTACCCATTCTTTACATGCATACCAATATCCAAATCCTCTACTATTTTACAAGAGACTCCTCTAGCTCAGATGCCACTTTTAGGTCATTCATCGAATTTGACCCATATATTTGTCTTGATTTGCAAGCCTTGTTGAGTAAAAAAACATTGAATTAAAATGTTGTTAAATAAACTATATGATCTCCAATTTGTTTAATTGGTACCTATATTTATTTTCTTATATTTTTCCTATTTTATTATTTAAATTTGCTTTCATGTTGCATCTAAGCTCAGTCCAATGCTGCCTTAAATAAATTTGTTCCTATAAAACATTTACATATATGATTATTTTTTCAATTGTTTCTTATTGCATGTTAATACGTACCTATTATACACAAATGGTTGTGTTTGGGTCTTTCACCTACATTATCTCCTATAATCACACAGCATTTCAATATAGGTATTATTATTTCATTCTACAAATGATGGCCTCAAATTTAATGACAATTAAATACCCCACTGAAGGATGTAAGAAACTATTTCTTGCAGTATAACAAAGGGGCTATTTTTAATGCATCCACAATTTATTTTAAGCTTACTTTTTTTTTCAAAAACATGATATCATTTAAACCTCAAAGGAACACTATAAGTTTCTTTTTATAGAAGCACAAAGGATTTAAGAGTCTGACAAATATCATATAACTATTTGATACTAAAACTGGGGAATGAGTCAGATGTCCTAATAATTAAACTATTAATTTTCCAAATGCATCATATGATCCATCACTGAATTTAAGTGACGTCAATATACAAATAAAAAATTACAGACACATAGCTTTATTAAAACATCATTTTCCAAGATCAAAATTATTATCCAAAAGCCTGAAAAATAATTGCTATGGGACATGGCTGTTTCTCTTAAACCTAGGACACTGGTGTTGTTTTTAAAATCTCTCCCTTAGATTCTAAATGTAATGGAAGAAAAAAAACCTAATGGAATTGACAAAAGGTACAGTTAGAGAATGAAAGAAATTACAGAGGATGTTGTAAAGTCTAGTCATGAAAACACCACTAGCAATAATAAAAATGACCCATTTTTAGGGCATTGTTTTGAAGAACAACAATGCAAACCACAGCCTTGAAGGAGAGTAATTGAGTCACGCAAGATTAGGAAAGGGCAGGGAGATGGTAACAAATTAGCTGATTTAGGCAAATGAAAAGAACATCTTCTAAGTAAAGATGGTTTGAGTGAAGTATCATTATCATTTGAGTGTTATCAGTTCCTAATAATTAGTCTTGTTTTTATTTATTTTGATGAAAAATGAGATTTTACATGGTTGCAAAACAATAGAACCTTGATTATAATTTTCAGTTTAGCATATTTTAGTTTTAACTCACTTACAATTTTTAATAGTAATTTTTTACTTTTTTAGGAACTGATGATTCTTCCCCTATACCCCTCTCTATACATATGTGCTGTATTCTTAGAATGAGTTATTTTGTGTTTGTCATTGGCAGTCTTATTTAATTACAGAAAACCTGTGCCTCTTTATTGCAAATCTGCAAGACAGTGCAGTGATGCTAACTAGCTAACATAATCATCTGCTCTATCAATATATTATGTTGATATTTTAGTTCATTGATTTAGATTCAGCTTATTAATATCTCCTAATTTCCTGATTTGTTCATTCATGAAAATTTGAATTACATTACAGTAGACTCTCCACTACCTGGAACTCAAATGACTAGCACTGTCAAGCAACTGGCAACATTTTTTTGCCAATGCTTGAGATTTTGCTGGTTGCTTGAAAGTGCTGGTTGCTTCAGTTCCTGTTAACAAAGAGTCTATTTACATGTATCTGGCATCTACCAATTCTCATGGGTGTCAGTTAACTGAGAGTTTACTGTATTTTGTTTTTGATAGAAATTTCTCCAAATTTATTTCCTCAGCCAGGACTTCTTTTGCAAACACCTTCAACATATATTCAGATTTGACATGCCCTGTCTCTGCTGCTAATTCTCTGTTCTAAACCATTAATAATTTCACCTGAATTATTGTCATGGTCTCTTAATTTGTCTCCCTGCTTCTACCTTTGGACTCTGAGAGTTTAGGTTATTTTTTCAAAAGCAGATAATTCATTTGCTCTTAAAGTTTCTGCACAAATGTTACTTTCTCAAATGAAATTAACTCTGAAACTCCTACTTAAAATTGAAACTATTCCCATCCACTCCCACTCATTCTTATTACTTTCCTCCCCATTTTATTAGTAATTATTTATAGTAACACAATATTTATTATAATTATATTTTTTGTTTTTGGTCACTGTTTATGTCTCCAGTATCTGGACCAACAATTGGCCTATAAAAGACACACAATTAATATTTGTTGCATGGGGAATGAATGTCTACGACAAATGCTGTGAAGGATATCATATGTTCATTTAAAATACACAAATCAAATATATAAAGTCTGGACAGAAAGAGACTAAGGAAATATGGAAAGAATGTGAACAGTTCATGTGATTCAATTTACCATTCCAACTAATATGAGCATCTGCTCCAGAATTAGTGTGATGTGGTATATGAACGTGCTGCTCCACAAGCTATCTCAGTTGCCTTCTCACAGTATGAGAATGGTACCATATCTAATGAGATAATTCTCCTTCTTAAAGATGTGTACTTCTTAAATACATGTTCCTAAATACAAACCAGAACCTCGCCTGAAGCTCAACCCAAAAACTGCCATCTGTTCTAGTTCCAAGCTAAGGAAAAAAACAGTTGTGCTGGACTTCTATATCAAGAGAAGGCACATTGGTGACTAACATAGTATTTACTAAGAGGTCTTTGGCCATACATTATGTTTACTTTACAAGTTCACTTTAGATACGAACCACTGGATGGATGGTACTGCAGTGTAATCAATGAGATTTTTTTAAATAATTGAAATGACAAAAGTATATTAGGGTCATACATGCATTGTGCCATGAAAGCATATATTCACAAGTCCATATACTTTCAGGCATCATTCTCACTGAATGTATTTTTTTTTCTTTTTGTTATGTGGGTAGCTCCCTGGCTGGGAATAGAACTCAGGCCGCAGCGCTGACAGCGCCAGTGCTGAAACCTTAAGCCACTACACCATCAAGGAACTCCCAGTGTATTTTATTTTTTAAACTTCTCTCCATTAGCACACCTTTTTGTGCTGCCCAGGGTGCTCTACTTCTTTTACACTTGTCAGATTTCTACTTATTCTACTTATTGGGAGATCCAGCCCAAGCATATTTTTGACAGAGGACTTTTTGTTAAACTTTCGGTCTTCTTTAGCTGTCTTTTTATTCTCCAGTCAGTCATTTATTTATTTTCTGTATGCACTAGATGTTAATTTTGGTCATTTTGTCTACTTGTCTCCATTGGGCTTTTGTAAATATTTATATTTGCAAATTAACTTTCTTCTCTTTAATAATAGTACTGACTTGTTACTTTAGTTAGATTTTTTAGGTTATAAGACTTGTAATTTTCTAAGTGAAGAGTGTCCAGGTAGGTCTGAAAACAGAAAACTCCCTTTGAAGTTCTCATAGAAAACTTGAAAATTGCTTAGAGAATCAATAGAAAATTGTGGAGTTCTGGTACGTTTACTTCATCTCAATTTCACTTTCAACGTACTTCTTCCTGCTCTGCTACTGACCATCTTCTCTTTTACTCATCTATGAATTCAACTTAATTGTGACTTGTAAGGCTTATTAACTTTCTTTCCTGGATGTCAACTATCTATGTCCTGATTTGCACATGTGTCTCATTTTATTCATTTATTTGGTAACTTACTACATTTGTTATTTGACAAATGTTAAATACCAAGCAGATGGCTATTTCTGTTCTTGAATTCAAACTCCCCAAATGACTATGTCAATGAGTTAATTTATTACTAAAATATTAGAAGTTTATTTTTCCCCCTCTATAGAGGCCTACAATTTGGTCTGTGGTTGGTCGTTTTTATCTAATTTGTTAATTTCTGTGTAATTATGACCAAGGTGATATAATCAAATAAAACAAGGCTTCTTCATGACAATGGTTCTGTCTGTGTCATGATAGAATCTGGGGTAAAAATCTGCAGCAATTGCAAGTATTATTATGCTTCCATTTTAACACCATGTGAAGTTTTTTGTTTCTCCTAATTTGCTCAAACTATATAAGCCATTGCAAATGAGCTCTTCAAAAACTAAAATGAAATTAGAACCACTGATGAAAGCAGCTACATCAGCTGTTTTTCCTTTCTCTTGAAGACACTTTATTGAGAGGAGAGGTTTTTTGCTTTTTTCTTAACTACACACACACACACACACACACACACACACACACACACACACACACTTAGAAAAACTAGGGAGAAAGTTCATAAATTTTTCATAAATCCCCTGACTCTACATGTGAGTAGCCTCCCCAAATATCAACATCTCCTGCCAGAGTGGTCACTCAGAGTCTATACTTACATTATAATTCACTCTTGGTGTTCTTCATTCTATGGGTTTAGACTAATTTAATGGCACATACCAACCCTGCCTTAAAATTCCTCTGTGCTCTGCCTATTTATCCTTCCTTCTACCCTAAACCCTGGCCACTATTGATCATTTTACTGTTTCCATAGTCTTGCCCTTCACAAAATATCATATAGTTCAAATTATACAATGTAGCCTTTTCATACACTCTTATTTCACTTGGCAATATGAATTTAAGTTTCCTTGATGTCTTTGTGTATTTTGATAATTCAGGTCTTATTAGCACTGAATAATATTTTATTATTTAGATGTACCACAGTTTATTTATCTATTCATCTACTAAAATACATCTTGGTTGCTTCTAAGTTTCAGCAATTTTGAATAATGATGCTATAAACTTCCTCATGAAATTTTTTATATGGATATCTGTTATCAATCCCTTTGTGTAGGTATCAAGGAGTGTGATTGATAGATCACATGGTAACAGTATATTTAGCTTCGTTAAGACACTGCCAAACCATCTTCTGAAGTGGCTGTACCATTTTACATCCACCAGTGATAAATGAGAGTTTCTCTTGTGCCACATCCTTGCCAGTAGTTGGTGTTGTCAGTGTTCCAGATTTTTTGCCATTCTAATAGGGGTCTTGTGGTATCTGTTATTGCTATCTTTTAATTGCATTTTCATGATGCTGTGTGAAGTGTAGCAAATTTTTGTATGTTTATTTGCCATATATGATCAGATTTCTGTTAAGAACTTTGGCCTATTTTTTAATTGAATTGTTTTCTTACTGTTTGTTGAGTTTTAAGGGGTTTTTGAATAATTTGAATAACAGTGTTTTACCAGATGTTTCTTTTACAAATAATTTCCCAGTCTGTGGCTTATTCTTTTAATCATTTGATACTGTCCTTTTCAGAGCAGAAAATTTTTAATTTAATAAAATTTAGCTTATCAATTATTTTATTCATGGGTCATGCCTTTGTGATATATCTGAGAAGTCATGGCTAAATTCAAAGTCATTTAAATTTACTTCTATTATCTTCTAGAAGTTGCATAGTTTTGCACTTTACATTTATGTCTATAATTCATTTCTGAGCTAACTTTTGTAAGGGTGTAAGGTTTGTGTCTACGTTCATGTTTTTGCATGTGGATGTTCAGTGGTTTGTTAGCACCATGTGTTGAAACTACTATCTTTGCTGAATTGTATTGCCTTTGCTTGTTTGTCAAAGATCAGTTGAGTATATTTATGTGGGTCTATTTGGGGGCTGTTTATTCTGATTTATTTATCTGTTTGTGTATTCTTTTTCCAAGACAAGTCAGTATTGATTACTGTGGTTTTATAGTAGTAAGTCTTAAAGCCGAGTAGTGTCAGTGCTCCCAATTTGTTCTTCTTCAATAAAATGTTGGTTATTCTGGGTCTTTTGCATCTTCATATATAATTTAGAATTAGCTTGTAAGTATCCACAAAACAACTTTCTGAGATTTTAATTGTATTGAATCAATATATCAGTAAAAATAATTGATATCTTGATAATATTGAATCTTTGTATCCATAAACATGGAATATTTGTTCATTTGTTTAATTCTTTGATTTTTTCCATAAAAGATTTTTAGTTTTTCTCATATAATTCTTGTATATATTTTGTTAGATTTATATGTAAATATATTATTTTTATGGGTGCTAATGCAAATGGTATTGTGTTTTTAATTTCAAATTCTATTTGAAGAATGGTTCTAATTTTCTACATTGTTGATATATAGTAAAGTGATTGCATATAAATTCCAGAAGTTTATTTCATCTGTTCTTTCATATTTTCTATATAGACAACCATGTTATCTGAAAACAAAGATGGTATTATTTCTTCCTAATCTTTATGACTTTTACCTCTTTTTCTTACTTGATTGCATTATCTAGTACTTCCATTATGATGTCGAAAAGGAGTTGTTAAGAGGGGAACAAGATGTAGCTTTTACCAATATTCTTTATCAAGTTGAGAAGGTTCCTTCCATTCTTTGCTTTGAGAATTTTTATCACAAATGGGTGTTAAATTTTGTTAAAAGCTTCTTCTGTATTTATTGATATGATCTTGTGATTTTTTTTTTAGCTTACAGATGTGATAGATTGCATGAATTGGTTTTTGAATGTTGAATCATCCTTGCATACTCACAGTAAATCCCACTTGGTCATATTATATCATTTCTTTATGTATTTTTGGATTCAATCTGCTAATATTTTGTTAAGAATGTTTTCATATGTGTATGTTCATAAGTGATATTGATCTTTAGTTTTTCTTTGCCTATAATTTCTTTTGTTTTTTGGTATTAGGGCAATGCCAACCTCAAAGAATGAGTCACAAAATATTGCTTTTGCTTCTGTCTTCTGAAAGAGATTGTTAAATTGAAATAATTCTTCCTTTAATGTTTGGTAGCATTTACCAGTTACCCATCTAGGCTTGTTCCTTTTTGTTTTAAAAGGTTATTAATTATTGATTAAATTTATTAAATAGATGTAGTCTTATTAAGATTGTCTATTTTTCTGTGTGCGAGTTTTGGCAGATTTTTTTTCAAAAATATGGTACAGGTGTATCATTCTTTAGTATTTTCCATCTACCTTTCTGTTATTGATTTGCAGTTTATGGCCCAGATTGTGTTCTATCTTGGTGAATGTTTTAATTGAGCTTGAAAGAAATGTGTATTCTGCTGTTATTGGATGAAGTAGTGTTTAGTTGTCCATCATATACAATTGATTGATAGTGTTGAAAACAACTATGTCGTTACTGATTTTCTGTCCACTGATTTGTCCATTTCTGATGGAGGAATGTTAAAGTCTCCAAATACAATAATAGATTCATTTCTTTCTCTTTGCACATCTATCAATTTTTGTCTCACATATTTTGCCACATTAATAGTTGGATACATACATAAGTGTTGTCATGTTTTCTTAGAAAATCAACCCTCATATTATTATGTAATGACTTTTTCCTTAATAACTTTCAAGTTCTGAGGATTACTTTGTCTGAAAGTAATATACTAATAGCTATTGCAGTTGTCTTTGAATTATTGTTAACATAGTATATCTTTTTCTATCCATTTACCATATTTTGCCTGATATAATGTTCACTTACTGCCAAAATTTGTGAAGGAAAAATAAGAATGCACATTATAAATGGGTAGTACAAAATCTGTATCTATATAAATATTTTTAATTCTCTTATTTATGCTTACGAGTTAAAAAATGTAACTCTAACAATCAATAATTGTATCTGTATAACACCCAGGCATATGATAATTATTTTTTTAAATTTATTTATTTTTATTGTTAAACTTATTGTGATGACACTGGTTAGTAAAAATTACATAGGTTCCAGGTGTACAATTCTACTGTGCATCATCTATGTATTACATGATGTATTCACCACCCAGAGTCAGTTCTCTTTCCATCACCATATATTTGACTCCCTGTCTCTACTCTCCCACCCCTCCCTTCCCTCCCACCTCCTCCCCATTTGCCCTTTATATAACTACTAAACTACTGACTGTGTTCATAGATATTTGTTTCTTTGTTGCTTTCAGTTTTATATTCCACATATGTGTGAAGTCATATGGTTCTTGGTTTTCTCAGTCTGGCTTATTTCGCTTAGCATGATGTTCTCCAGGTCCACACATTTTGTTGCAAATGGAAGTATTTCATCTTTTCTTATAGCTGAGTAATAATATTCCATTGTGTATATGTACTACAGCTTCTCTTTCCAGTCATCTGTTGAAGGGAACTTTGGTTGTTTCTGTGTCTTAGACCTCCATGAACAGTGCTGCAATGAATATTGGTATACATAAATCTTTGTGGACTAAAGTTTTCAAATTTGTTAGGTGGACACCCAGAAGAAGGATTGCCAGGTCACATGGTAACTCCATTCTTGATTCTCTGAGGAACCTCCACACTGTCCTCCATAGCAGTTGTACTAATTTGCGTTCCCACCAACAGTATGTGAGGGTTTCTTTTTTTCTTAGCCTTTCCAGCAATTGTTATTTCTTGTCTTGCTGATAATCACCATTCTGACAGGTGTGAGGTGGTATCTCATTGTGGTTTTGGTTTGCATTTTCCTAATAGCTAATGAAGTTGAGTATTTTGAAATATATCTGTTGGCCATTTGTATGTCTTCATGAGAGAAGTGTCTATTCAGGTCCTCTGCCCACTTTTTAATTGGGTTGTTTTTTTTTTCTTTGTTGAATCATACTAGTTTTTTATATATTTTAGATGTTCGTCCCTTATCAGATGCGTTGTTCACAAAAATTTTCTCTCATTTGGTTGTCTTTTTACTTTGTTAATGGTTTCTTTGGCTGGGCAGAAGCTTTTTAGTTTGATACAGTCCCATTCATTTATATTTGCTTTTACTTATTTTGCCTTTGAGGTCAGGTTCATGAAGTCCTCCTTGAGTCCAAGGTCTATAACTTTAATACCAATATTTTCTTTCATACAGTTTATTGTTTCGGGTTTAATGTGAAAGTCTTTAATCAATTTTGAATTAATTTTAGTATATGGTAAGAGTTCACAGCTCAGATTCAATCTTTTGCATACGTTTTTCCAGTTTTCCCAGGACCATTTACTAAAGAGGCTTTCTTTTTCCCATTGTATAATTTTTGCTCCTTTATCAAAAGTTATTTTTCTATATATTTGTGAATTTATTTTTCAGTTTTCATTCTATTTTATTGGTCTGTATGTCTGTTTTTTGTGTTATTTTTCTTTTTGTTTTGTTTTGTTTGTTTGTTTGTTTGTTTTCCAATACCAAGCTGCTTTGATTATTGATGCTTTGTAGTGTAAATTGAAGTAGTGGAGCATTACACTTCCAGCCTTATTCTTTTTATGTAGTATTGCTTTGGCTATTCAGGGTCTTTAGTGGTTTTATAGAAATTTGATAATTTTTTAATCACTTTCATGAAAGTATGTTTCTAAGATTTTGATGGGAATTGCATTAAATCTGTATATTGCTTTGGATAATATGGCCATTATCAATGTTAAGTTTTTCTATCCATGAACACGGAATATCTTTCCATTTCTTTGTATCCTCTTCAATTTTTTTCAAAAGTGTCTTATAGATGTCCATGTATAAGTCCATCACACTCTTTGTTAATTCCCAGGTATTTTTGGTGGTGGAGGTTGTAATCACCGTAGGTATTGATTTTCTCATTTATTTTTCTAAAGATTCATTGTTTGTATACAGAAATGCAATTGATTTTTAAACTTAGGTTTTGTATCCTGACTTTACCTTTTTGGTTTATTGTTTCTAATAGTTTTCTGGTGGAGTCTTTGAAATTTTATATATAAAGGATCATGTCATCTGCAAAGAATGACAGTTTGATTTCGTCTCTCCTAATGTGAATGACTTTTATTCTTTACTTGTGCCTAATTGCTCTGGTTAAAACTTCCAATACTATGTAGAATAGCAGTGGTGACGGGACATCCCTGTCTTGTTCCTGATTTTAGGAGAAAGGGCTTCAGCTCTTCCTCATTCAGTAAGATAATAACTGAGGGTTTGTCATATATAGCCTTTATTATGGTAAGGTACTTTTCATCTATTCCCATTATATGCAATGTTTTGATCATAAATGGAAGTTGCATCTTGTCAAATGCTTTTGCTGCATTAATTGATATGATCATACAGTTTTTATATTTTAGTTTGTTTATGTGATGTATCACATTGATTTGCATATACTGAACTATTCCTGTGCTTCCAGGATGAATCCCACTTGATTTTGGTGTATAATCTTATTAATGCATTGCTGTATTCTATTTTCTGATGTTTCTTTGCATCTGTGTTCATCAGAGATATTGGTCTGCAGTTTGTGTGTGTGTGTGTGTGTGAGTGTGTGTGTGTGTGTGTGTGTGTGTGTGTGTGTGTGTGTGTGTTTTGTCTTTACCAGGCTTTAGTATTAGGGTAATGTTGGCCTCGTAGAATGAGATGGGAAGTACTGCCTCATCTTCAATTTTTTGGAAGACTCTGAGAGAATAGGTATTGATTAGTTTTTGAATGCTTGGTAAAATTTGTTGGTGAGACCACCTGGTCCATAGCTTTTGCCTTTGGGGAAGTTTTGGATGTTGTTTCAATTTCTTTATTATTGATTGGTCTATTTAGATTATCCAGTTCTTTTTGGTTCAGTCTAGGTAGACAATATGTTTCTAGAAACTTGTTCATTTCTTCTCAGCTGTTAAATTTGGTGCTATTACACCCTTCATAATGTTTTCTTATAAACATTTGCATTTTTGTGGTATCAGTAGTAATTTTTCCCTTTTTATTTTTAAGTTTGAGTAATTGTTGTCTTTCTTTTCATCCTTTGGTTAACCTAGCCAACAAAGGCAAAAGCTATGGACCAGATGGTCTCACCAACAAATTTTACCAAGCATTCAAAAACTAATCAATACCTATTCTCTCAGAGTCTTCCAAAAAATTGAAGATGAGGCAGTACTTCCCATCTCATTCTACGAGGCCAACATTACCCTAGCCAATTTTATTGATTTTTTTTTTCAAAGAACGAACTATTTGTTGTTTCAATTTTTCCTATTGTCTTTTTGTTCTCAATTTCATTTAGCTCTGCTCTAATTTTATTATTTTATTTTCTTCTGTTGATTTTGGGTTTTTCCTGTTCTTCTATTTCTTGTTCTTTAAGATGAGATGTTAGAATTTTTACTTGGTATTTTTCTTATTTCTTAAGTTAGCCCTGTAATAATAATTTTTCTCTTATTACTGCTTTCATTGTGTCCAAAATATTTTGATATGTTGTATTTTCATTGTTGTTAGTTTTTAAGCACTATTTAAACCCTCATTTTATTTCTTCTTTGATCCAGTCATTTTTTTATTAAGATGTTGTTTAAACTCCATGCATATATGATTTTTTTTTTCTTTTTGCAGTTGATCTCCAATTTGAATGCTTTGTGGTCTGAGAATATGCTTGGTATGATTTCAATCTTTATGAATTTCCTGAGGTTAGTTTTGTATCTCTGCATATCATACAGAATGTTCTGTGTGCACTAGAAAGGAGGTATAATTTTTTGCTGTCAGATGGAGTGTCCCGTAAATGTTTATTATGTCCAATTGCTGTAATATATCATTTAAAGCTGATATTTTTATTTATTTTATTTTGGGATATTCTGTCCATGGCTGTTAAGGGGGTGTTTAGGTCACCCGCTATAATTATGTTTTTATCAGTTTTTTCTTTTGAATCTGTTAGTAGTTGCTTTGTATATTTTAGTGCTTCCTGATTGGTAGCACATATATTAATGGGTGTCATATCTTCTTGTTGTTGTATTATTCTTTTTATCACTACGAAATATCCATTTTTGTCTCTTGTTATCTTTTTTTTCCCTGAAGTCCATTTTCTTCAAGTATTAGTATGGCAACTCCTGCTTTACTTTGGATGCCATTTTCTTGGAGCATTGCTTTCCAGCTTTTCATTCTCAGTCTGTGTTCGTCCTTATGGTTGAGGTGTGTCTCTTGGAGACAGCATATGGATGTATTTTGTTTTTTAATCCAGTCTGCTACTCTGTGCTATTTTATTGGTGAGTTCAGCCTATTTACATTTAGGATGATAAGTGATACATGAGAATTTCCTATGGCCATTATTGCCTCTCTCTCTTCTTTAAATTTTTTTTGTTATCCCAACTCTTTTTTATTTATTTTGATTATTTGTTTCAGGTCAAAGAGCCTCCTTTATTATTTCATGAAATGTTGGCCTCATGCAGAAGAATTCTCTCTACTTTTATATATCTGAGAAGGTCTTTACTCCTTCTTTATATCTAAAGGATTATTTTGTTGGACAATTTATTCTTAGCTGGGAGTTTCTCTCTTTACTATTTTGAGTATTTGATTCCACTTTCTCCTGACTTGTAGAGTCTCTGCTGAGAAGTCTGATGATAGCCTGATGGGCTTTCCTTTAAAGGTTATAGTTATTTTTTCTTGATTGCCTTGAGAATTGTCTCTTTGTTTTTTTATTTTTGACATCTTCAGTGTAATGTGTCTTGGATAAAATATGCTAGAATCTAGATAGCTAAGAGACCTATTTTCTTCTTGAATTTTGGGTTTCAGATTTTTTTATAGGTATGGAAAGTTTTTCTCAGTATTTGTTTGAGTATGTTTTCTGTAAAGTTTTGTTTTCTGTACCTTCTTCTAGACATATTATTCTAATATTGTTTGTTCTAATGGAGTCAGATAGTTCTTGGAAAGTTCTTTCAGTTCCTTTTACTCTGAAGTCCCTGTCCTCTTCTTCTTTGTGTTTTTTCCATATTCTGATCTTTGATATTACTAATTTTTTTCTCCATCTGGTTGGCCTTGGTTCCTATTAAAGTTAGTTCATTTCTCAGCTCTTTTATTGCATTGTTAATCTCTAGAATTCCCATTTGATTATTTTTTATATTTTCAATTTCTTTGTAAAAATGTTCTCTTTGTTCATAGAAGTCTTTTCTGAAGTCATTCATCTCAGTCAGGGTGCTCTGCAGATATTGTTTCAATTCTCTGAGAATTATTAGAACTGCAGCCTTGTATTCTGTGTCACTTAAATCATGCATTTCCAAATATACAATATTTTTTCTGGACAGTTTTCATTTTCTTTCTAAGTGGTTTTGAATCCTAAGGTACTCATATTGTTTGAAGTATTTGAATAATTTCTTTTCTGGGCATCAGGGCTTTTCCCATGGCAGAAGTAAAGGTCCCTCTTTCACTTCCTACTTGGTATCACTGTATTGTTTTACTATAGAGAAGACACTAGGTGGCACTGGGGGCAAGCTTTGGGAGAGAGGAGAGGTGGCTAAGTCATATCTCTGACCTTCACCTGGGCTTGGAGGCAGGGTGATTTGCAGTCACTTCACTTCCTGTGGCTCATCAGAGAAGCTGTGGGAGATGGGGATGGCTGATAGAATTCAAACTGCTAGCTGACTGAACTCATGTTGATCAGATCGGAGTGCTTGTGGCCAGCTCAGTTTTTCTATCTTCTTCTGAGCCCATGTTTTTTTGTTTTTGTTTTTGTTTTTGTTTTTGTTTTAATTCATTTTTATTGTTGGACTTATTGGGGTGACATCTGTTAGCAAGGATTACATAGGTTTCAGGCATACAATTCTACAGTGCATTGTCAACTTGATGTATAATAAGTTCACCACCTAATGTGACTTCTCTTTCCATCACCTTATATTTAGCTTCCCCTCTCCTCTCCCACCCCCTCCCTTTTCTCCCCTCCCTGACCCACTCGTCCATGTTTTATGCAGGATTGTGTTCCAGTGTTTCAGCATTTCCACAGCAGCCAATCTCACTTTCAAGCACCCAGAGCTGTGATGCTGCTGCTTGAGGCCCCATTTCTGCCTAGAGTAGTTCAGATGATTTGTTCAGCCTCTGAGTCACTCAGGGTGCTTTGCTAGGTCCCTAACACACTGCTCCTTGGTCTAACTCACCCACAGTTTTACAGGGTTTCAGCTCTCACATCTGCTCTTGTCACTATTTGGCCTCCCCCTTGCCGGGTATCATATTGCTTCTTGATGAGCACCCCACAGTTTCTTCCTAGCTCTTTCAATCAGCTCTGGTTGGGTTGGGTTGCAATCCTCATTAGTGTCTGCTGTCATTCTTTCCCTTTTCCCTCTCTTGCTTGCTCCCCTTTCTCTGACCTGTAGGCATTTTCCTGTGGTGTGTTGATCTCTCAGGTGAAATTGTGTGTCTCAGGGTTTTCATGTTGGATCCTGGTCGTACAATTGTATTTTCCAGGAGAGGTTTCAGGGATTCCCTTTCTGGTCACCATCTTGCCTACTCTCATTATTTTTCTTAAATCTATTTTTGTGTTCTGTAATTAATTGTTACATAAAAATTTTTGTACCATAATATGTTAAAAATAAATTCTAAAATCCTTTTATGATACAAAAAACAAGCACCTAAATATAAGCAAATAAAATATTTAATTATAAAATTAAAACAAAATATTTTTTTCTCTGAAAGTCTGGGCCAAAAAAGTGGGTGTGCGTTATACGTGGTAGCATATTATACATGGCACAATACAATACTTTTAATCTATATGTGTCTCTATAATTAAAGTGGGTTTCTTACAGGTAACATACAGCTTGAGTAGGGTTTTTTGTTTGTTTGTTTTTTATTGTTTAACTTATTGGGATGACATCGGTTAGCAAAAATTACATAGTTATCAGGTGTACAATTCTGCAGGGCATCATCTATGTATTACATTATGCATTTGATTCACTGTGATAATCTCTGTCTTTTAATTGTGCATTTAGACCATTAACATCAAAATAATTATTAATATAGTTGAATAAATGTCTATCACATTTTTTCTGCTTTATATTTGTTGTATTCATATTTTTCTTCTATTTTTGTCTTTTCCTTTTTTTCTGCCTTTTGTGGCTTTGACCATGTTATAAAATTTTATTTTCTCTCTCCTCTTAGCATGTTAATGAAATTACATTTTTCACATTTTTACTGATTGACCTAGAATTTGCAATATACGTTTATAACTGATCTGCATCTACCTTCAAATACTATTATACTACTTCACAAGGAAAGTAAGTACCTTATAATAAAAAATTCCTGATTCCTCACTCCCATTTTTTTGCTGTCATTTACTTTGCTTTTTTTGTAAACATATAAATATATATAAGCATTCACAACCAAATACATTGTTGCTCTTATTACTTTGAACAAACTTATGTTAGATTAAAAAACAGTTTTATTCTTTATTTATTAATATTTGGGCTTTTTTCTTCATGTAGATCTGGTTTTGTTGTCTATATTATTTTTTTTCTCTAAAAAGCTAATATATCTTACAAAGTCTACTAACAAAAAGTTTTCCCAATTTTCATTTGACAATATTTTTATTTCTCCTTCATTTTTTGAAGAATAATTTTAAAGGGTCAGAATTCTCAGTTGGCTTTCTTTTTCCTCTAAGCACTTTGAGTATTTCCACCCTCTTCTTGCTTGCATGATTTCTGATGAGAAATCATGCAAGATGTAATTCTTATTTTTGCTCTTCATTAAGTAAGATATTTTTCCTCTGGCATCTTTCATTTTTCTTTATCTTTTATTTTCTATGGTTAGAAAATGATATGCCTAGGTTTAGTTTTTCTGGCATTCATTTGTCTTGTTTTTGCCTGAGTTTCCTAGATCTATGGCTTCATGTCTGGTGTTAGTTTGCAGAAATTTTCAGTCATTATTGTTTTAAATTTTCTGTTTCTGTTGGGCAACGCAGTCTTGTGCATAGTCTTTCAACCCCCACTCAGCTGCATAAGAATGGGCTATAGGCCTGGAATACTTCTTTACCCAAAGATAAAGAGCCCACACAGCCTGTGCTGAACTTATCACCTGTGTAAATATATCTTTTCCTGTTTCATGCTCAATTCACATTCTTTGTTCTGCTTAAGTGTGTGAGTTAAATGGCAATTTGCCAACTCCATAATTATATATGTCTCCTGTGGAGGTGAGGTTCTTCACTATGGATCAAGTGAGTTGTGTATAGGCAAATTGTTGGTCCTAGAGTATTGGCACTCTTTATTGAGTCTGATCTTTCTCTATCTTATCTCTGTGTAAGTACAGCATTGTTTTGTGCAGTGCTGACTGCATTGTGTTGTCCTTGTTGACTCTGATATCAAGACTTCTTCTGTATCTGGTGGTTGGCAGAGTGATAATCTTTGCTATTCTTCATAACATTGGAGTCCTCCCATGGGACTGGTAACTGGTACATGGTGTTCTGCTTAATAGTTTCTTTCTCTATATCTCTCTGATATTTCTGTATTGTGTCTGTCACACATTTTGTAGTTGTGCCACAATTCTTGGATATTCTGGGGGTTTTTTTAGTTTTTCTTTTTTTTTTTTTATTAATTTTAGAGGTTTCTATTGAGATATCCTTAAGCTAAGAGATTCTACATCAGCTGTGTTCAGTCTACTAATAACTTATCAAAAACATTTCTCATTTTTGTTACTTCTTTTTTCGTATCTCTAGCATGTTTTTTTGGCTCTCTCTTAGAATGTCTATCTCTCTGTGTATGTCGCTTATTTATTCTTGCATGCTATCTATTCAAGAAAGTTCTTAGTATATTAATCATAGTTGCCTTAAATTTCTGGTTTGATAATTCCAACATCCCTGCCACATGTAAATCTGGATAGATGCTTAATCTGCCTCTTTAAACTGCACTTTTGCCTTTTAGCATGTCTTGCACCTTGTTTCTTAATGGCTGATTGTGATGTATCAGGTAAAAGGAATAACTTTTATTTGTTTTGTTTTTTTGTTTGTTTGTTTTTTTATACGTGGGTAGTTCCCTGGCTGGGAATTGAACCTAGGCCGCAGTGCTGACAGCACCAGCGACGAAGCCTTAAGCCACTACACCATCAGGGAACTCCCCAAGGAATAGCTTTTAGTAATGTGGTTTTCAGGTGAGAAAGAAAGAAAAGCATTCTAATAGTCCTATGATTAGGTCTCATTCTTTTAGTTATCCTATACCTCTAGACTGTAAATCTCAGAAATGCTTATCATTTCTTCCCCAATCCCTTAGGTGGAACAGGATTGCTTAAGGGATCTGGAGTTGGGGGTTCTCCTTCTTACATATCAATTAGGCTTTGGTTATATAATTTCTCCTGGGGGCAAACTTTGTTAAAATAAACAGAATGCTCTCAGGTATTTCAATTTTTTTTTTCCCTTGCAGTAGATTGAAGAAACCCTTTTTTCAGATATTCACTGTGAAAACCATGTAGAGCTCTAGGAAGTAAAGCCTACAGAATTGTGAAGGTTCTCTGATAACTGGGTTCTGCTGAAACTTTTAATCTCTCAGATTACCCAACAGTGAGCCTCTATCAATACATCAGTAACCGTTCAGGTTTTCTTACCCTGGCATTTATTTTCATGGAGGTTTCACTTATTTGTTTCTGCTTTGGTAAGTTGTGATTCTCTGTATTTCCTTGTTGATCTCTCCAACTGGGGGGCAGGAAGTTTCCCTGTGACCCTGGTTCCCTTAAAGATTTAAGAAGAGTTGTTGATTTTTATAGATTTCTCTGCTTTTTGTTATTGTTAGGATGGAATGTCAATTTCATAGCTTCTTACGTGCTGAGAAGAAACCAGAAGTCCTGGTTTGGTTATCTTTAATCTGGCATTAATTAGAGAAACTTGATGTTTATGAAAAGCATGTAATCCTTTTCACATGGATTTAAATTACTTGACATATATGAGATGTGTTACTTGACATATATGAGGATGCTTTGCTTAGGAGAGGTTGTTGACATGAAATACACCCAAAATTCATAGTCTCTTCTCTAGAACATTTTAATTTGTGGTCAACAGTGTAAATATTAATAGAACTTTCACACACATATAACAAATATTTCTACTTCCATGGTTTAAATTAGATGCAATTTTAACTTCAACATTTTCTCACTCTGAGTATTCACCTGCTAACTCATTTAAACTTATGTCTAGAAATTATATAACATTGATATCTTGTCCTGAATAAAAGGACACAGAAAAGCATATTTATCAGTAAGTCAGTATGATTATTCTTTATTTTAAATTTCAACAGAGGTATATAAAGTACTGCGGAAATGTTCTGTATGTGCTATGTAAATTTTTATAACTATGCAGTAAACTGATTTCTGCAAATCTGAGATCAATTATATTTTGGGTCATTTATAATGACTTAACATTGGGTTAAGTTATATATTTGTATAACATTGGGTTTGATTGGGTCTACTGCCAATCAAAATGAAAATGGCAAATTCTTTTATGAACTCAATCTTAGGAGAAAAAATCTCTACATATAATTTAGTAAAAAGAGAGTAGAGGAAATATAAAATTTTAGAAACTAGGTATTAATGTTCATTATGGTTGCTAAACTTACTACTAGGTTCTCAGAGAAGTGACTAGAAATGATACCCAAGTAATGGCTAATAATTTGGAAGAATATACATTGAGATTAGAAAGAAAAAGTTTGAGGTACATATGATACATATGTGTAAAGTTATGGTGGCACATTTTCTCATTTAGAAACAAACAAAAAACACCTGAAAATTTAATAGAAAACCATAAACTTTTAGAAAATTGGTCTATCTATTAAACTTTGTAATATGATTTAGGTAGAACTATTTGCTTGCCTCAGGGAATAACAGGGCTTTTGTGTTATTAATTACTCTCATAACTAATGAGATTTCATGGAAATAGTTTAATTCAAAGAAGAATAATTGCGCCAATATTTTTATCCTTTTCAATGATCAGGATCAAGTGAATTACCTCTTCTTTTATACATGCTCCTCAGTGTGGTCCTTTTAAAAATTTTAGAACACTAGCAAGTTGTATGTAAAGAAATATATACATTTTTGAAGCATGGAAGCTGGAACTCAATAGCAAGTAAGTCAATATATGTTGGAGTGAGGGAGCAAGAAGAAAAACACCAAGGGGTATAGTATAACAAAAAAAATGAAGAGAGAAAAATAAAAGCAAACTCATATATGTTAGCTTTGAAATTGCTTGTTAATATATTGCTGGTTTTTAGGTTAACTTCTATTAACATTTAAGACATACAAAAATATATGAAGAATACTCTATTATGTACCCATGTACCTTCCACTAAACTCAAGAAAATACTTCGCCAATACAAATTTACATTTATTTCCTATACACAGCACTCCTTTAAAAATAACATTTATCTTAACATTGGTATTTAGTACTGTCATGAATTTCATTATAGTTTTTCTATATATCCCTAATTTATAGATAGTATTGCTTTGAATACCTAAATCTTTATATAATCTTCTTCAAACTGCAATGTCATCTTTTTTATCTAATATTATGTTTGTAAAATTTATTCATTCTTTTTTCCTCTGGTAAGTATACTGACACCTATTTATCAATTCTCCTGCTATAGACATTTAAACCATTTTTCTTTCCCTTTATTTCAAAAGATTCGATTTTATACATTCTCCCAAGTAATCATGCCAAATTCTCAATCCCATCAGAAATGTATAAACATTTCTAATGCTTCCCTACTTCGTGAACATTTGATATTAAGCAGTTTTTTAAAAAATTAGCAATCCAATTATTATAAAATGGTATATTAATACTGTAATTATGTTTCTTTACTTTGTAAGTGATTTCTATTAATAAATACAGCTAACATACAACATTATATCTGTTCCAGGTGTACACCATAGTTATTCAACATTTATATACATAAATAAGTGATCTCCATGATAGTCTAGAAACCATCTAACAGATAGAGAAGAAGGCAAGATGGTGACTGGAGAGGAGGTTCCTAAAGCTTCTCCTAGAAAACACAATTGAACGGCCATCCAGGAGCCAAGAAAGAGGTCCCTGAGTGACAATACGGCTGTTGAGAAATCCACAAATTGCAAGTAAACACCTGAAGGTTGGAGAGAAGGGGGCAAGTCGGGGAGAGGGAAGGGAACAGAGACTACAACAGGATCCAAGAAGCACAGTTCAGGAGAGGGGAGAGACCACAGGGGAGCTGGACTTTGGAGCTGCATGCTGGGGACAGAGTTTGTGAGCCAGACTCTGGAACTTTTGAGTGGTAGAAGGGCTGAGGAAAGACTCTGAACTGCAAAGATGACACCCCAATTCTAGGCACCCTGGAGACCTACACAGGGCTGCAGTTCCTGTTCCCAACCCGCTACAAAGGCGACCCTGCTGTCTCAGGCTAGGCCCACAGCTTTGGACTTATGGAGTATGCACTTCCTCGTGCACCCCAGGGTTCTGAAAGCAGTGTGAGCCCATAGACAGCCAGATGCTGAGTCAGGGCTAGGAAGAAGGACTGATTTGATAGCATTCACCGGAACCAGCAGAAACAAGCCTCTGAACAGCTTCCCCAGCAAAGGGAAGAAGGCAGAACGGCCTTTGAAGCGCCTTCTGTTGGGCTCTCCCCAAGATAGATGCGTAAAGCCTCCAAACGCAGTAGGAGATCAGAAACAAGAAACAAACAGCCCCCTTTCCCCCAAAACTTGACTCCCAGTGCCACCTAGTGTCTGCCCTACAGCAAGACACCACAAAAGCAATAATTTGGGCACTGAACATAAAGCCCTCATGTCAAAGAGGAAGAACCCAGTGGACAGGATGAATTCCTTAAAAACTAAAACTCCTCAGGAAGAACATGAAATTTTCCCAGAAGACACCTTGTCAGAAATGGAAGGGTCTGATTTAAGTGACAGAGAATTTAAAGCAGCCATTCTAAAGGCTGTGAGAGAAATGAAAACCTATTGGCAGAACACCATAGCTGAGATAAATCATATAAAAAAGGATATAAACGACATAAAAAAGGAACTCTACGAACAAAACAAACAATTTAACAAAGAAATTCAAAACATAAAAAAGATTGAGACAGAAATACGAGAAATAAATAATACGATAAAAGAAGTGAGAAATGAAATAACTGCCATACTAAACAGGACCAACCAGATGGAGGAAAGAATTAGTGATATTGAAGATCAGAACATGAAAACAGCTCAGAAAGAGGAAGAGAGTGAAAATAGAACCAAAAGGATTGAAAGAACTCTGCAAGAACTATCCGACTCCATGAGACAAAACAAAATCAGGATAATAGGAATAGAAGAGGGGGCAGAACAATCTACAGAAATTATACTCAAACAAATCATAGATGAGAACTTTCCAAATCTATGGAAAGATCTGAAACCCCAAGTTCAAGAAGAAAACAGGTCCCCCAGATACCTGGACCCCAACAGATCTTCTCCAAGACACATGGTACTAAAGATGTCCAAAACTAAAGACAAAGAGACAATTCTCAAGGCAGCCAGGGAAAAAGAACTATAACCTTTAGAGGAAAACCCATCAGGCTGACATCAGATTTCTCAGCAGAAACTCTACAAGCCAGGAGAGAGTGGAATCCAATATTCAAAAATTTAAAAGAGGAACTTCCAGCCAAGAATAAATTATCCAGAAAATTATCTTTCAGATATGAAGGTGGAATAAAGACCTTCTCGGGAGTTCCCTGATAGTGTAGCGGCTTAGGGCTTCAGCGCTGGCGCTGTCAGTGCTGCGACCTGGGTTCGATTCCCAGTCAGGGAGCTACCCACATACCGCAAAAAACAAAAAAACAAAACAAAATAAAGACCTTCTCAGACAAACAGAAGCTGACGGAATTTGCCAGCACGAGGCCAGCACTCCAAGAAACACTGAAGGAGGCTCTTCAGCCTGAAAGAAAACATCAGGAAAAATGGAACAAAGTTGGGACAACAAGAAAGAAACAAAAGTAAACAAACAAATAAACAGACAAAAACAAAGAAAGAAAGAAATAATGGCCACAGGAAAGCCTCACATATCAATCGTCACACTAAATGTCAATGGACTGAACTCACCAATAAAAAGACACAGAGTAGCAGACTGGATTAAAAAACAGAACACATCCATATGCAAGAAACACACCTCAGCCGTAGGACAAACACAGACTCGGAGTGAAAGGATAGGATAAAATACCCCAAGCAAATGGTAACCAGAGAAAAGCAGAAGTGGCCATACTGATATCTGGTGAAATAAACTTCAAGTTAAAAAAGATAGTAAAAGACAAAGATGGTCATTACATAATGATAAAAGGCACAAGGCAACAACAAGAAGAGTTGACACTAATCAACATATATGCTCCCAACCAGGATGCACCAAAATACTCAAAGAAACTACTAACAGACTTGAAAGGAGAAACTGATGAATACACAATCATAGTGGGGGACTTAAACACCCTGCTAACAGCCATGGACACATGATTCAAACAGAAAATAAATAAGAAAATAACAGCTTTAAATGACACATTACAGCAATTGGACATCATTGACACTTACAGGACACTTCATCCAGCAAAAAGAGACTACACCTTCTTTTCTAGTGCGCAAGGAACATTCTCAAGAATAGATCACATGCTGGGACACAAAAGTAGCCTCAGCAAATTCAAGAAGATCGAAATCATACCAAGTGTATTCTCAGACCACAAAGCTTTGGAATTAGAGATCAACTGTAAAAGGAAAGCAGAAAAAAACACATATTAAAAAATGAGATTAAACAGCTTATTTAAAAAGGACTGGATAAAAGAACAAATAAAAGATGAGATTAAAATATATATAGAAACTAATGACAATGAAAATACAACGTATCAGAATTATTAGGACACAGCAAAAGCGGTAATAAGAGGGAAATTTATGTCATTACAAGCCTATCTTAAGAAACAAGAAAAATCACAAGCAAACATCTTAGCATCCCATCTTAAAGAACTAGAAAAAGAAGAGCAGACAAAAACCAAAGTCAGCACAAGGAAAGAAATAATAAAAATTAAAGCAGAGCTAAACCAATTAGAGAACAGAAAGACAATAGAAAAAATTAATATAACGAAGAGCTGGTTCTTTGAGAAAGTCAACAAAATTGACAAATCTCTGGCGAGACTAACCAAAGGACGAAAGGAAAGGACACAAATATCCAAAATTAGAAATGAAAGGGGAGAAATTACCGCTGATACCACAGAAATACAAAGAATTATAAAAAAATATTATGAAGGACTTTATGCCATGAAATTTAAGAACCTAGAAGAAATGGACAAGTTTCTAGAAACTTATAGCCTACCAAGACTGAACCAAGAAGAACTGGATAATCTAAATAGAGCAATCAATAGCAATGAGATTGAAATGACTATCCAGAATCTCCTTAAAGGCAAAAGCCCTGTATCAGATGGTTTCACCAATGAGTTCTACCAAGCATTCAAAGAAGAATTAACGCCCATCCTCCTCAGACTCTTCCAAAAAATTAAAGAGGAAGCAATACTTCCTAACTCATTCTATGAGGCCAACATTACTCTAATACCAAAGCCTGGCAAAGACCACACAAAAAAAGAAAACTATAGACCAATATCTCTGATGAACACAGATGCAAAAATCCTGAACAAAATATTAGCAAATAGGAGTTCCTTGATGGTATAGTGGCTTAAGGCTTCAGCGGTGGTGCTGTCAGCGCTGCGGCCTAGGTTCGATGCCCATCCAGGGAGCTACCCACATACCAAAAAGCAATAAAGAAATAAATAAAGAAATAAATGAATTAGCAAATTGAATACAACAATGCATCAAAAAGATCATACATCATGATCAAGTGAGATTCATCCCGGGAGCACAAGGATGGTTCAACATAC
>PVJL010006129.1:0-97037 GCA_004026885.1 Lyroderma lyra
TTTCACAGATGTTGCATTATTTTACAAATTGAAGGCAAGCCCCTCCACTGGCAAAAAGATTATGACTCATTTTATTGCAACACCCACTTTGTTGCAGTGGGCTGGGACTGAACCTGCAGTATCCCTGAGGTATGCCTGTTATGTTACCTTCATCCTCCTTTTTCAGCTTCAATTGGACAGGTCCAACCTTGTCAACTACCGTCAACTACCGTAACTGTAACTTGTCAAATATTTTTCTCAAAAACACATATTTAGAGAAGCACTGAAAAAGATACTATTAATAAGCTGTTTCCTGCTAATTCACATTAAAATACTTAAATATATATTTGGGAAAGAAAGTTTTCAAGTTATTTTTCCAAAACAGCTTTAACACTGATTTCAAACCTGATAAAAATAACCCAGGAAAGAAAAATCAGATTAGTCTAACATAAATAATGATGTAAAAATATGAACTCAAACATTAACAAACAAAATGCACCAACAGATAAAAGAATAACATACCATGACCAAATAGAAGTAATTATAAGGATACCCAGGTCATTCAAGAATAGAAATCGTACTTCTGTAAGTAGGCTGACCAGAATACCATTTTAAACAGGACAGAAAACAATGGTACTGTCCCATTTCAAACGGTGCATATAGTCACCCTACTGACACCTTGAATTTAGCCCGGTGAGACCAGGCTGACCATATGTACCATTTGAAATGGGACAGTATCGTTGTTTTCTGCCCTGTTTGAAATGAGATGGCTGGCCAGCTTACCTACAAGTCGTAATATTAGTAAGTTAATGGAGAAAGACCATATGGTCATCTCTCTAGATACATCTAGTAAAATTAAAATTCATCATGATTTAATATGCTAATAAAATAGGAATCTATGAACACTTAATATGGAAAAGAAACAAATATAAATAAATCTTAACTCAAAAGCCAGAGTTGTGCGTAACAGTGACACAAGCAGCATTTCCATTACGATAAGAATGGCTACTACCAATACTCTATAATTTTTCATTTTCCAATTAGCAGCAGACAATGCAATTAGGAGAAAGTCACTGTTATGGACAGAATGTTTATGTGTCCCTCCCAACTACAAATTCACATTTTGAAGTCCTAGTGTAGCCCTATTTGGAATAAAGAAGTAATTAAAGTTAAATGAGATCAAAAGGGTAGGCCCTGATCCTATAGGATTAATCCTTACAAGAAGAGATACCAGAGAGCTCATGCTGTAAGTTCCCTCTTGCCCCTCACATTATAACTGAGAGACATAAATTTCTGTTGTTTAAGCCCCTCAGCCTATGGTATTTTGTTATGGCAACCCAAGTAGAGTAATACAGTCATGAATAATAAAAACTGGGGAAAAAAAAGAAGCAAAATTATTATTATTATTATTATTATTATTATTATTTTTTTGCAGATGATACATGTATGAACCTAGAAAACCAAAGAGGATCAACTGAAAACAAATAAAAACATTAAGAGACAATTAAGGCAGATAATGACAAATCTAGCACAATTAATAGCTTTTCTCATACAAACAAAAGCTAATTAAATATATAGAAGAAAGATATTATGTACAAGAGCCAAAGAGCATACCTTTCCAGGAAATAAACTTAAAAGTATATAGAATTCATAAGAAAAAAACTTAAAATCCTGTAGTGAAACATATGATGACAAATTAATGGAAAGACATTTTGTTCATAGACAGCAAACTCATTGTAAAGATTTATTTTGCCAAAATCACCTTATAAATTTAATACAATCCCAGTAAAAATGCCAATAAGAATATTTTTGAAACTTGGAAAAGTAATCCTAAAATGCACATGGAAAATTAACCTGTGAGAATTGTCAGGAAATACTGGGTTATTAACTCAAGTGAACAGTAAAACATATTATGAAGCTAATGTAATTAAAACAGTTTGTTACTAGGAAAAGAATGGCAGATAATGGGGCAAAAATACTTTTGACATAGACATAATACATACTGAAATTTATTATATAATAAAGTTGGCATTTCAAATGAGAAAGAATGATGGATTAACCAGTAAATATGCTGGTATGCTTGGCCAGTTACTAGGGGGAAAATGACATAGGTTCCATTTCCATGTCTTATATCAAAATAAATCCCAGATGGCTCAAAAATGTAAATGTAAAAAAGTTGTTAGAACAAAAAAAGGCAACATTAAAAAGAAATTCTTAACATAAGGAAGGCCCTACTAGGCAAGGAACAAAAACCAAATGCCATAAATCAAAAAACAAAAGGAAAGAAAATTGATAAATTTGCATTAGCATTTGAAACGTCTGAAAGGCAGAGTACCAACAACGACAGGAAAGTCAATGACAAAAAGGTGAACACATCGGCAATTCTTAGACTGGGAAAGGCCAATTTCTCCTCGAAGTGCCTTAGAATCATTTAGCAAGGGACCTCGAACCCAGGGTAAAAACCGGTAGGTCAGTGTTGTATCAGATTCAGAGACAGCGGGCAGGGTGCAGGAGGCTCACTGGGAGTGTTCTGAGGAACCAGGGCTGCACAGGTGAAGTTGGGCAGTGATGACATCACAACCAAGACCTCAGCTGGCTGGACAGGCAGCTCCGGGGCCGAGATGGCCGAATTGCTCGCTAAGGGGCTGAGCCTTTATCATCCCTTACGGACTGAACTGGATATGGGTGTTCCCAGGAAGGGAGCCAGATCTTAGGCGAGTGGGCTCTCTTCAGCGGCAGCAATCCCCAGGAGGGGCTGGCAGCCGAGCTCCTTCTGCCATGGCCTCTGCATCAGCGAAGGGAATGGGCGGTTCCTCCGGAAGGGCCATCTGGGTTAGTAAGTACCAGTTCAGAAAAGTAAATGGCTAATGAACACACAAAAATATTCTCAACTTCATTAACAACTAACAAAATGCAAATTAAAAAATAAACAACAGTGACTACCATTTGTCGCATTAGAGAAACAGAGATAAAACGGTTGCCAACACAGCATTGTTTAATATTGACACTCTCACACCCTGTTGAGAGAAATGTGAATCCCTGAGACCTCCTTGGAGGACAATCCAGCATATCTTTCTAAATGGAAGGCACACAGCCAGCATCTCCCTTCTGGGGACTGTTCCTAAAGATTCGTATGTATATCCAAAAAGCCACAAAGGCTATGAGCACAGCTTACTCCTGGGGGGGTCAGTCCAGAAGTGAAAGGACAGGAGATGGGTTTCACTGTATGTCTTTTTCCTCTGTGGGTATTGTTTACCCTGTGTATGTATTACTTTTAAAATAATGGTCAAAAGAAAATCTGAACCTGGAATTGAAGTACCTTCCTATAAAGATATCTTTACAGTCTATGCCTTAAGGTATTTCCTACATCCACATGAACGCACTTCTTGTTCGCATACTACCGTAGCTAGGATATCTCCTGGGTTCTCTCACCATCAGCATCATTCACTACTCCTACACGCAGGAATCCGTATGAAGTCTCTCAATGTAGTGATCCTCTGCATAGGAAACGGCACCAATTCAACTCACATCCTAGCAGTTCTTAACACTTGTGAAAAGGAAACTGAGCTCTTGAAATACTGTATGCCAACTATGCCAGCAGGCAGTGTAATATATACTCCAGTTTAATTCCAACAACCCTATGAGTTACGTCTCATTCTCCCTTTACCAATATGAAAACAGAGTGCACTAAGGTCAAATGACCAGTTTTATGGAATAAATAAAGTGGCCAACTCCCGTCCACATCTAGATGTTTACCTCTTTCTACAATATCCTTCTTTTTGGCTTCCAAAGTATTTTTCTTTTGGCTTTCAAAATATTTTGTAAGCAACCACTGATAACCTAAATGGCTGGTATGATTAAACGTAAGTAGTGTGATTTCCACTAAAAAAAAAAAAAAAAGACTGAGAAACTGTAAGAGACAAATGTTTCTTTCTAGCTCAGAAAGCTAAAATTTTACATATTAGAATGCCAGTCTTCATCCTCCTACTATCTGTTTTTCAGTTCATTTTAATCGACTCAGAAACCTCTCACTAAAAGAGAATTCAAAGTCGGTGGGATCTGGGCCCCGTCTTCCTTTTTGGGTTGCCATGACAAGAAGGATTAGAGGAAATGCGTTTGGCCGAGAGAAGGGGTAGGAGTGCAGCACCAGTGTTCTCCATTCAAGGCCAAATAACAAAATCTTATGTATGTTTGGGTGAACTTTTTGCATCTACCAACAGAAAGGAGACCCACAGAACTCAGAGACAAAAACCAAAAACAGTTAAGAGAAGCCTCTTTCCCTTTGTCCCCTTAAGTGTGGAGGTAATTTGTCACTAACGACTCGGGATGGTAGGTGCTTTGAGAGAGTTCTTAAATACAGGAGGCAACTGCTTCCCAGCCAACGTTACCAAAAATTAGGCTGAAGCCCAAAGAGCAGAAATCTCTTTAAAAAGATTTTAATTGAAAGTAATCAGAGTGAGTGACGGGTTGGTTTAAAAATTACCTACAGCGCTGAAGATTTTGAACCTAGATAGTGTTGTTATCCAGAGGAGGGAGGGAATTGCTTTCGCTTCACTGACACTGTTTATCATTTCGCCCAGACCCTTCAATAGAGATTGCTCTGTTTCTCACCGCCGACCATCTGTTGTCATCCACACCAAAGGCTCTACATAAATCCCTACTAGTTGCTGCACCTCAGAAATGTCCCCTCCCAAAGAAAACCACAAATTAATCATTACTGCTTTAAAACTCTGAGAAAGGATGACTTTAAATCCCTGAGACACACACACACACACACAGCAACTTTCATCCCTAATTTAGAAAATGGATGCAGTTCAGCAACAGTTAAAGGCTCATTTCTTATGCTTTCTGTGCATTTACATAATTGATTTGCTAGATAATGCACTCTGCTTCCTTATTTAATAAACATGTTAATGATTTCAGACAATTACTCAAAACTGCCTACAAGTGTCTGCCTAAGAAAAGCAACAAAAAATAATTAAAATGAAAATACACACCAAAAGGCACATCCTTCATATCACATTACACAAGATATTAAGTCAATATGTCACCCTGTCACCAGTCACTTGCTACCTGCTGTTATACATTTATTCAAATTCTAATGTATTAGCTGAGGCTGAGACATTGGTTAGACGCCCAAGTGGGCCAGCATGCAGAGGGAGAGAATAAACCTGGTGCTTTGTCAGGGTAGAGGCAGTGAGATCGCAGCCACGGAGGAGGGGGAGGCAATAAAACAAGGGCTAGAAACAGAAGGTCGAAGCAGACGTTCTCACAAGAAAACCCTCTCCGGGCTATTCGAGGTGGGGGGCCGTCACGGGGGAACTAAATGAATTCCATTTCCTCTGCCACCCCTGAGTGCTTGGAGCGCACCAAGCAGGCCCAATGTGACAACAGGGCCAGCTCTGGCAGCCGCCTCGTGCACTCTGGCCATCTTCAGGCTGCTGTATTTCATTGCCCAGAACTCGGCATGTGTCACCACAAAGCCACGGTCTGAACCACGGACACTTTCAGCACCTGAGGGAACCGTAAGGCTGAGAAGGTGCAATAAAGGAGCTCACGAGCTGGGCAAATGTGATGAGGGCCACTCCGTGGTGCCTGGCCAGTCTCCCAGAGCTTGGCTTCCTCCACTCCTGCTGGAAGCCAAACTGCTTGGGCACAGGGAGTCCCAGCCTCTCCCAGCCCTCCGGGAAAAGAGATGGGGGTCACCTGACAGGTTTAGGAGGGCACTGAAGCAGCAGCATGGAAGTTTCCAACCCCTAGAATCCAGTCAGTCCAGAGGACAGAATAGGCTGGAGCCCCCCGGCTCCCACCAAAAAGAAGAAGAGAAACAAATGGCCTTTCTTCCATCTGTAATGTCTTATTCTGATAAAAAAGGATGGTAAGAATAAGTAACCAGGGAGGCCTTCTTGACCACGTGGCACTCCGTTCACATTTCTAGGCCTAAGTAGCCCAAATGGAGGCACTCGTGATCACAGCTCTAAAACAGATCAACCGGTCAGTAGGCAAGGGGGGGGGGGTCCATCAGTGGCCGTGCGTGCGACCAATCTGTCTGCTTCACTGCGTTCCCTCCACCTGCTTCCAACCTGGGCCTCACGCAGAGGAAATGGTGAGAAACATAGCAGGGCAGAAGCAAGGACAGGTCATTCAGAATCACCCTAAGAAATCTGCACTTTATCAGGAAGGTTATGGACAGCCACCAGAGGTCTTTAAACAAAGAATGACAGAGCCTGATCTGCTTCTTGGAGTGATCCCTCTGGCAACAAGGTGGGAAATGGTGTGAACAGGACAGAGATCAGCAAGGACGCTGTCACATCAATCTGGGTGAGAAGGGGACCCAAGGTGTGGCCCCAGGGTGTGGCAGTAGGGGCTCAAGTGACCTGGGCGGCAATGCGGGCTAAGAGAGGGGGCATGGGCATTCTGGAATCAGGCCAGGATAGCAAGGGAGAAGGAGACTCTGGTCTCTAAGGGGGGAGGGGGGGACAAGGAGGGTATTGGCGAATTCGGCCTCACACATTTTGGAATGGAGGTGTTCAGAAGCCAGCACTGGACTTCTGGCTTGTAGTTCCACTTTCCCAGCTATTAAACAGTCTACTAGACTACAAATGCAGCAAGAGGGTGACCTGTTACCTCTCGGTAACTGCATCACCTTGGTAACTGTCAGAGAGCTCTCCCTTAGTCTCCAGACACAGGGCCAAGGCAGGAAACAACCATTCCTGTCAAGTAGTAAAAGGCCTAATTCATTCATTCAAACCACCCCTCCCCACCCTAAAAAAGGAGAACAACAGAAACTCGGTGAGGAATTGCCTAGTGATGTTCCTAACCTTCTTGCAATTTTATGGCCAATTCATTCAGGTCAAAACGTGTAACAGAGAACACGCAGACCAAATGGTCGATATTATTAAGAGGGCCTTATAAAACTACTCAGCAGTTATTCAAAATAAGGTTATAATGGGGTCATGCGGTCTGACTAGCCCAAGAGGGAAGGAGGCCTGGGTGATCTTTTGTTATGACAAAAATCTCCCCAGGCAACCCTGTTCGAAGGCTGATTAAACAAAGGGAGCTCACAAACCCTGCACACAAAGCACTGGATGCAGAGAGGAGGGGCCGCCGATCTGAGCAGGGACCCACTTCAGATAGCTTCCAGCAAGCTTGCTCGATGGGCCTCCCTTGTCACCTGTTGGCACTTCACATCAGGCAGTTTCCCCTCAATCAGGCCTCAACAAATGGATAGAAGCTACATTTGCAGATCCCAAATGCTGAGGAGTGCTTTATGTAAGCAAGTGCAGCTCAGGGGTTAGGGGCTGCACCTAGTCAGCTCACTCCGTTCCTGTACTATCACCTACAGAAAAGACAGTTTTGTCACCAGCGTCCACGAGCAATTCCCAGCTGATTGCTCCCATTACGGAAGATCTGCAGAGCCACAGGGAGGAGTCTCCACGAGACAGTCTCCTCCCCCACCACTCTGAGTTCGGCCTGCCCATCAATGGTCCTTCCTGTCCCGCTTCATCTACAGAGAAATCCTAACTTTGATTTGAAACCTGGGCACCCCAAAGGCTTCCTTCAATCCTACAGAGAACTCATCAGACAATTTTCTCATCAAAACAATCCCTCCACCACTACTAGAAATTTGTTGCACCTGCTAAGAACATACCATTCACTCTAAATCATTTCTCTTTCTTTATTCATTCATTTCCTCTCCTCCTTCCCTCCAGAGAGGACTTGAAGCTTACAGCAGATATGACATAAAGAAAACCAGGTCCAAGGAAAGCAGGAAGCCGATATACCAACCTCATAATGATCAGTATCACTGTTGAGACTCAACGTGAACATCAGCCAGGAGCTTCCACAGGAGGGGACGTGTCTTAGGGAAAAGCTCCCTGTTTCTCAGGATTAGAAATGATGAAACATACCAACATCCCAGAGGGAAGAACTTCAGAGAAGCTTTCAAAACACTGAGTTGGGAAAACCAAATCATTGCCTAAGAAGTCCCATTTCTTCTCTATGATATCCATGTGACGTCATCCTGTTTTACACTGTC
Source organism: Lyroderma lyra (assembly GCA_004026885.1). Classification (NCBI taxonomy): domain Eukaryota; kingdom Metazoa; phylum Chordata; class Mammalia; order Chiroptera; family Megadermatidae; genus Lyroderma; species Lyroderma lyra. The sequence continues at coordinate 8,018 of PVJL010006129.1, forward strand.
TTTATTTTATTAATTGTTTGCAGAAAAAACAGACGTTGGAGTAGTAGTCAAGACTTCCTCACGTGATGCCAAGTTCTGCCATAACTGGCCAGGGGTCTTGAGGCAAATACGAGGTCGGACAATTAATTTCATATACTCATCCTACAAAAAGTGCCACATACCTCAGTGCTGAGTATCACTACAGTTACCCTCGAAGTACTCCCCTTGGGAAGCTGTGCACAGACACCAAGGCCTAGTCCACCCTTCAAAGCAGTTTTGGAACTCTTTCTGAAATGGCTCTCAGAGCTGTTGTACGTTTGCAAGGTTATGACACCTTATTGAGTTGTTTGTGCTGCCAACGTAAGCAAGCACAGGGTGGCAAGTTTGTGAACCTAATTGTCAGATTTTGGGTATGATGAGAGCTCTGATGACCATTTCAGAAGAAGTTCCAAAATTGCTTTGAAGGGTGGACTAGGCGCTGGCATCAGTGCCCAAGGGGAGTATTTCGAAGCTGACTGTAGTGATATTCAGCAATGAGGTATACAGCACTTTCTCTAGGATGAGTACATGAAATTAACTGTCCAACCCGTAACACAAGAGGCTAGAACCTAATATAGTCTTTCCAATCCCAATGTTACATAATTTTTATTATAACATTGGTTTTTAAAGAGTTTAGAGATGTCACACGTGGTAAAACTCCTTTGTATGTGGACAAACAGGACTAAATCCTCCTCCTAAATTAACTCTTAAGCTTTCATGGTTTTGGAGCTATCACATAACTCAAGAGTCTATGGTTGCTTGTGGCAATAAGTCACCCATGACAAGGGGCATTTTATCACGTATCTTAGAAGTAAAAGAAATATGGTATTCTCATGTGAAATGCTTACTGGCCTCATATGGTTGGATCCTGCTTCGCTTCTAAAGCTATCAATTGCTATCCTTTACAATGGGATGTACAATTTAAAAGTAATTATTTTAGGGCCATCATTCACACAGAGATGAAAGATGAACATACAGATATAATATGTGCATACAAACAGAAATTTGGTCCATATTTAACAACTGTGTTAGGTCCTCCCTGTACTAACACAATTATGTGTAATAACCTTAATTTAAACCCATAGTTAAAAGAAAACATCCTAATGAAACACAATTTCAAATTAGAGCTAAATCTGTCTCCTAGACCAAAATATACAAAAAGGCTCTTGCATATATTTTTAAACTTCATGTGATTTATTTAAAGATTCAAGGTTTTCACTGAAATGAGGCACAGATGACTAAACTTTCATTAGGCTAAACAGTAACTCAGGAAGAATTCTACTGGTGCCTTTGCATTCGTTTAAATACTCTTCGTTGGGACACAGGGAAACTAGATTGACCTGGGAAAACTATACCTTTCTTTTCTGTTTAAGGCCAATTCTCTATGTGTAAGTAGGAATTTTTATTTATTATTGCCTCAGCTGCCCTTGTGTGCTTTTGCTTTTAAATTAAACAGGACCATGCATGTCTGCACAAGTTTTAAGTTCTTGCAAAGCAAGTACTCAACCTCATGAAGCCACAGTATACAGGCATTATAGTTCCACAGATCATCCGGCCCAGCATGGCAATTCAGTTGCACACGAGATGTAACTCCACACTCACAGTCCATAGTGGACATCTCCAGCCAATCAAGGATTGCATTCATTTACTCTGTGCCCAAATGCAGCCTCAGATTTCTGTTCAACATAGCACTACAGGCAGTGAATACCAACTGAAGCACAAGAGGTAAAAGCTCTCTGCATTCTGTTATGTCATCCAAGCCTAATGGTAAGAAGATAGCAAAGTACAAGCTGGCTGAGATGTACAGATGGGAAAACCTGAGTCAGCACTGCCTTCCGCTCTCTGCAGCCCTCCAGCGCGCTTCCATAGACACCAAGTGCAGTGTGGCGCCCTTAATAACCAATCACTAATGGGAAGAGCAAATAAATGAGCATGTCCCTTGTGTTCTTTAGTGCCATCCCCTCTTCTTTAGGGAAGACTGTATGGAACGATGCTCCTAAATACCATCAAGTCATAATATCTGGGTACCAAATGAAGCTTAGTAGGCAAATGGAAAGTACTGAAATTCACTCCTGGATTTTAAAATACCAGAGCAGCCATTGTTACGCTTCCGATCATTCCCAATCCAAATATCCCACAGGGTAAGTACTGTCCACCAGTCCTGACTTTGCTTTTACACATCTGTGACACTTTGCACTGAATATTCCCTTCTCTGGGCACCATCGTTTTCATTTTTAAATAGAAAGTTTCAAAGATCAGACTCCTAACATTGTTTTTGATGATGAAACTTATCACACACTTACTTTAACTGCAGCATCCATTTATTAATGGCCTACCGTAAGCAGAGCACTTTCAACAGACGCAAGGCAAAATCTACGAACAAAACACACATACCGCCTTCCAGTTCCTGTGTCTGCTATCGGCACGTGGTTTGTCTTGCCACCTGCCATACTCAGGTCGTAAAGAAGGCCCAGTTTGCTTTAGAGTTGGTGAAAATAGCTGTTCATCTTTCTCCATCAAGCTGCCAGTCAGAGGAGCTTGGGAAAAATTCCAATGCTATTTCAAACACCCTCTGCAAGTCCATAGCTTCTCTCCTCTATATGCAAACGAAAGCAAATGCTGCACACCGCCCCCCACTTGCCCTTCCCCCAAGTCTCCTGGTAGAGAACGATAAACCAGGAAAGGCAGTAGTAGACAAGTAAACGTTATAAACACATTTTAAATGGACCATTTACTGAAGCCAACACACTCACCTTCAAGATTCCCCAATTCCTAAGTTAGAAAAACAGCTGACCTTCTGCTTAACTATCAATGATTAAGAAGCTACTAGAAGGAAGTCGCCGTGTGCAATCCTGAGCATAGTCACAACCATTCCATTTCACTGTGAGGAAAAGAATCATTATAAGCCTAATATAGGCTTCCTTTTAAATCAATCATATTTGTGGGCAAAAATCTAATATCTTTATTAGTTAAAACCTAGAAAAAATGATTCTCTTGTGAGTCATTCCTTCAATCAATGAATATTTATTAAAACCCAGTATGTGCTAAGCGCTAGTCTAGGTGTGGGGGCATTCGGCCGTGAACAAAACAGACGTTCATTTCTGGCCTTACAGAGTTTATATTTATGTGAAAAATAAAACCAAAAAAGCAGCTTTTTGGGACGTCTGTCCCTGCATCTGTCCATCTGTCCACTCAGAGGCATGGGTCAGGTAACCACTTTATGCCAGGCTCTAGGTTAAGCTGGGAGGAAAACCAGACCATAACATCCAAGCACTTAATAGGAAAATAAGCAACTCACTACAGAATAACGGGCTGCTTTAATGGAGGCAAGGACCAAGCACTGTGGACAAAGAAGTGACCGATGGCCCTGACGTTTTTTAGGGGAAGACACAAGTTACAGTTGAAGTGGCCCATGAAGGATGGTATGAGTGGGCAGAAAGGCATCACCAGAGAGAGCACAGAGCGGGCTGGAGGACCCACAAGAAGCCCGGGGCCCTCGAGCAAGGGTAGGGAGTGGGAGAAGATTCTGGAAAGGCTGGCTGGAGCCCCGAGGGGCTGGCTCTCGAGGCCATGCCCAGGAGTCTGCCTTTCAACCTGGGAGAATGGCATGATGAGCCCATTTCTGGTTAAAATCCTGTTCAAATGAGCTTACGTTATGTAAGTGGGAACGGGATGGTTTGTCGCTCAATATTTTGATCCTCCTCCAATTCCCAGATGAATGAGAAAATTTTTTCTAATTATTACCAGGAAAGGAAATGTGCGTGTGACTGGCCCAGGCTGGATGGGGCCCAACACACCCAGAGAGAGAGAATTTTCTTCCTTTCAACCACTTCATCCAGCGAGCAGCTGCTAACCCACTAGCAGTGCCAGAGAGACTCCATGGGTCTGACGGCTGTTAATGGGCTTTATTACCTTGTTGAGTACCTCAAACTCCAGTTACTAATTACAGGGCATCGATGTGAATGTTTGGCTATATAATTTTTGTTAATTGATTTGCATGTGGGGATTTGGGCATGGCACGCTCTAAATTTTCCTCCAGCTCTGAAACTCCCTGACTCTCACTCGCTGGCTCCAAGCATCAGTAATGACCTTGTGCATTCTGGATTGTGGGCTTCACGCATGGGTTCCCTCTTCAACTGCTCCGAACCCTCAGGAGCAAAGTATTATGCAAGGACACACAATGACATGGCGGCGCAGGCTGGAGTGGGACTCAGCCATTAGGACTCTTACTAGCTAGCATTTGTTGGTGTCTAACAACAAGCACATTCTGTGGGGCCAAGCCACTTCTAGCCACGTGAACGCCCTGCCTGCAGTGCGCTCACACAGCTTATTGACATGAAGCAGGTGGCCCTGCTTGGTCAGCAGATCTCAAATATCTCTGCCCCACAGTTCCAAACCAAACTCTCCATTTATCCCTCATGTCCCAATAACAAGCTATAATGTACCCCTCTTTCTCATGCCCAATTCACCCTTTCAGCTCCCAAAAGCCCACCACTCATTCTGAAGATATGGCCCCCCACTAATAAAACTGTTTTACTCTTTGGGGGCTTTGAATGACCCCCCCAGTATAGCCTATGTCTGAGATGGAAAGCAATGCAGAATGAAAGAGCAAGATAGGAAGGACCCACAGATAAGCTAACTTAGTACTGACATACCAGACTTCCTGAGGCCATCTGCCAACTGTTAATGTACCAATACAACTGCTCTGACTCTCGGACCCATAAACTTCCTTTCAGACTGGTTTTCAAGGAGAAAGATACAATTACTAAGAAACTGTGAGCCATAACACTCCATTACCAACTGAACTCCTGGGTAAGAGGTCCATGGAACACCTCTGAAATAGAAAGAAGTGGTTCTCAGTGACTCTAGGTGACTGGTCATTCCAGATGTGTCATGAGCCATTTGCGGTTTAAGAGTAGTACAAATTCTCAAGTTTTCAAAGAATTAAACTTCCCTACACAAACTAGAGGGATTGGAGGTTATCACATAATAACCTTCAGTCCTGCAGTCAGTATGTTTTCTCCAATGCAAAATAAAATGGTGGTGTCAGAGTTAGGACACCCGTTTATTTATGCCTCTTTGTGTGTGTGTGGGGGGGGAGGTGTCTGTCCTGCATGGAAATGTCAGGTTATCATGCATTATGGAAGAAAATGCATGTTTAAACTTCCAGCTGATTCAAGAGTAGAGAGTGGACTGAGAAATGGGGGAAAAGATGGTTCTGCATCTTGCATTAGGAAGAGGGCGTCAACCTGGGCAAGGACATCTTCAGGCAGATCAATGATTCAGAGAGTATACTTCTATGGTTCAAGATGTTGGAAAAAATGTCTCTTTAGGCATGTGAACCTTAAACACAGCCAAATCCAACTCAAGAGAAGGCACTAGAAGTGTTTTATTATTATAAAAAAAAAGCGGGGGGAGAGAGAGAGATTGAGAAATAAGTTAACAATCCACTCCGGGGCATGTGCAGCCAAGTCTGACGCTGGGACAGGGCGATTTCATGGCCTTTGGCTGAGTTACACTGGGTGCAAGGAAACCTCTGACAACTTTTTAATGAACTGATATTCTTCGAAAAAATAATTTCTGAGGGAGGTGGTAGATAACTGTTTAATAATTTATACTTTTCAATTTGCAATTATCAGTGGTGCTTAACGCAGTATGAGTCATCAGAAGCGAATGTATTTCAAAAAGCAAAGTTAGAAGAGTTGCTTGGATTTCCTTCTTTAAAGGGATACAGGCTGGTAAGAGTTCTGGCCTCAGGCATGGGAAGGTCTGTGGGCTCTATTGGGCAACAGAGATCACTCAAATGGGAAAGATTAAGCAAAATACACTTGTGTGCGATGCCTGACAAATTCTTTCTCATCTTCAGCCGTGAGGGGAGAAATTCAGTTTCTCCAGCAACATTAATTATCCAACCACAGCACAAAACTGACAAAGGCTGATGATGTGTTTAGATATGGAGAATGTGGTGAATGACTGGGCACAGGTCCCAGGACTCAGACACCTCACACATGGCTCTTCCTCCTCCCCACCCTCAAGGTAAAGGGAGACCCCAGCGGTCCAACCAAGCCAAGGAAGGAGCGGGCAAGTGTGCCCTCTAGGCTGTGTTCTGGGAAAGGGAATTACACAGAGGCCACGACACGGATGCCTCAGAACCCAACAGGCAGGGTGTTAATCCAGCTGTGACTATTTACCCTCCTCACCCAAGGCTTTTCTGGAAGAAATTCCCTGAGAACTTCGGAAGAGAAATCTCATGAGCTGCTCCAGAGCCAACGAGATGTTCCTATTCTTTATTGGGTAAAAAGCCAGTTGCCTGCTCGCTCGCTCGCTCTCTCTCTCTCTCTCTCTCTCTCTCTCTTTCTCTTTCTCTCTCTCTACATAAAGCAAAGGAAAAGAGGGTAAAATAAGGCAGAAAACAGAAGAGATGTATTATGATACGGAAAGATCTGTTCCTATTACCATTTTTAGGGTAACTCTAGAGTTTGTTTTGTCATTTCTGCAAATGGATTCTTGTGTTGTTTCTTTTAAGCACAAAGGAAGAAACCGGGGAAGTTTCCCTTCTCCGCTCCCCCAAGCCAGCACCCCTGCAGCAGATGAGTCACAGCACAGCGCGAAGGACGCAGCCCCCTGGAGGCTCCTCAGCCCCTCTATTATCTTCCCCAGAGACAGGGAAAGATGGCGCCAGAGATCAGCCCAGCAGGAATCTGTGGGAGTGAAAGGCAAACAGGAAGCCTGAGACCCTAGGAGGTCGAGGCTGTTTGGGAAGGAGGAAAATTTGGGTAACTATGGCGTTCTGAGAGCCGTCACTTAGGTCAGGGCCATGCAGCACAGCCAAGACTTGGCAGTACGCATGCAGACCCTGAGCGACTGGCTCCTTCGCCAAATCCCTCCATTTTATAAATGACACTAAAGCTGAGGTGAAAAGAGGTTAGTAAACTTGCTCAAGATCGCACTTCTGTGACTCAGGACCAGCCCATTTCAAGGCTTTGCTTTTTAAAAGATTCTCCAGAACATAAAACATGGCCAGCGCAGGTTCAGCTCCACAGCATCTACCTTTGGTAACAAACAGTGAGATGGTCGTTGGCACTGAAGAACCTGGGGACCCTCTCGGAGCCTCGAGTCCTTTCCAAATGAGCCAAGCAATAGTAAGAGCCATACAGGTTCAAGGAAGAATATAACTGATCCCTTTCCAAGCTCCGGAAAGCCAAAACCAAAACAAACAAATGAACAAAAACCTCACACACGGCACACAAGGGCTGTCCGGAAAGTAACCAGCTATGTACTATGCCAGTGTTATATTAACAAAGGATGATTTCTCCGGACAGCCCTCGTATATGAAACCTTAAACAGAGTATTTAAGTTAGAGGGTGGCACAGAGTAGGTACTCTGCATGTGTCTGTGGGATAACTAAATGACCCAAACCAAGTACTCCGGCCGCATGGTAGTAGATTATATCCTCTATATAACCTAAGATTCTCCCACCTCTGGGGGTGGGGCCAATAGCCCCATTGGCATGATACAGGCAATGCCATGAATATAAAGAGGGACTTCTATCAGGAGGCAGTTCAATGCTGGGCATGTTAAACAAAGAGCTACGTGATACTGAGGAGCTAAGTTAGCTCCTCTGATTTGAATCTATCAAGAAGAAAAATACCGTTTAATTTTAAAGTGATCTGTGTAAACTAAGTGATACAGTGAATATGAAATGAAATTGTAAAGTTAAACCTACTGCACAAAACTAGGTATTGGTGCTTCACCAGTACCATATATTTGGTTCCCACAGCACCTTGCATCCTGCTTTACTGTAGCACTTACTCCACTGTTCTCAAATAGCCAAGATTTAAGGGACACCCCACCCCTAAGTGCTAGGTTCTATGAAAGGCACGAGGCATACACAGAGGAAATAAAGAAAAAATCTTTGTTATTGATTTTACATAGATTTGTCCCACCAGTGTCTACAGTGACTAGCCCCAGCCTAGTGACAGACACGCTACGCTGCAGGCCATTATCACGAGTAGGTGACTGCTGAATAAACGGATGGATAAATGCATGTGTGGAAGAATGGATGAAAACAAAAGCAGCCCTGGGGCAAACCACCCCTCAGACGCACATCAGTAAAATTCCATAATCCATGGAGCTCCAGAGAGAAACAACATCAGGCCTTGGAGGCATGTGTACACTCCTCGGCTGGAGCCCAATCTCAACCCCTGAGGAGCACAAGAGTCACAGTCCAATTCATGGGAGGATGTGCCAAAGCCCAACCCCAGCTGCACAGTGACTCGTAAGAAAGCTCACCAAACTCCCTTCCAGAAGAATTTGCCGTGACCACTCTCCCAAGGGAGCAGTGATCACATGGCAGGCTTGGGGGCCAGGCCCTTGTCCACAGAGTACGGGAGAAGCGATTCTGTCCTGACAGATGTGATCTCCAGAGTGCCTGAAGTGACACCGTGGAGTTTTCCACTGCTCCAGGCAGTGGGAAGTACGTGCTGATCTGACTTGGCTCAGAGGAAGGTCTGACAGTCTCCTCCATGGATGGGTCATCTTGACTGGAGATCAGCCAGGACATTTTTGTAAGTCCGGGGTTCTCAACTTTCCTGAACTAGTGGGAGATGGAAACTTTGCAGCATTGGCCAGACATTAACCTTCCATTTCTCCCCCAGCGTAGCTACTATTGCTCACAGGCACATTACTTTGTCCTCTACATCTAAATGGCTAGGTAGCTGATCACTTTCTGGGCAGCAGGCAATTTTTGCCATCATTGAATGAACACTTCTTGAGCCCTTGCTATGTAGCAACCACTCTTCTAGTGCTTTCCAAAGATATACCTATTTACTCCTCATCCAATCATTTGAGTTAGGTACACCTACTTCTCCCAGTTTGCAGATGTGTTAACTGAGGCCCAAAGAGGCTAAGAAACAGCTCACAGTCTGGGCGTCTGCAGGAGCGATCACATCAGCTGAAACACTGATGAAAAACGTGAGAGTGAAAAGAGCTCCATTCCTTTTTAGGGTGAGTCATTCTGAAGCACAATCCATGGCACCTGAAGGATAGAGGCAGGGATGCAGAGGGGAGGCCCACAAGGAGAAACACTCATTGTTCATTTTGCATTCACACTTTTATCAGCACCTTCAGCCAAGGACAGAGGACACAAAGGGAAGGACATGACCCAAATGTAAGCAGGGTCTTTCCTCAGAGTCAGCCTCAGTCATTTTAGGAGTAGACCTCAGTAAACAGTAAGCATAGAGGACTTTATATATAAATATAGACATAGGCAGAGACATACATAAATAAGATATAAATAAACCAGGGCCTCTGAGTAAACATATTAAGAACAACTTTCTACCCTTTGTTAATTGAAAACTAACCAGCTCTTGCAGGCCCTCCCACACGGAATGCAAGGGGGTAACTTAGCCCACATTAAGAGTGCCACTTATTAGCCTTTTTGAAGGAAAACCCACACCCTTTGAGACACTTCTCACAAAGAAGAGGCTTTACTTTTCCTATGTATCCCTCTACTCTTGCTGATTTTTTTTTTCTTTTTTTTGGTTGTTCCCTGGTTGGGAATCGAACCCAGGCTGCGGCACTGAGAGCGCTGAAGCCCAGTCACTACACCACCAGGGAACCCCATACTCCTGCTGATTATTAAGCCATTAAGCCACCGTCTAACCCAGGTGATAAAACTTAACCCTGAAAATCTACTTCCTGTTTTCTTCCTACCACTTTTATCACCTACAGCTATCCTTTTCTTTCATCAGAAGCCCTTGTCAGAAACTGATAGTTATTGCATGCTAATTTCACCACAAAGACCTGATCTGAATTCCAAGTAATTAGCAAATAGGATAACCTGCGAGATGCTGATCTTTTTTTATAACCACAAAAAAGCTTTTCACGCAGGATATTTTAGTTCAAGCACATTTGCCATCAGGAAACCTAACAGCATGTTCCAAAATACCACACTGTATTGCCTGCATACATTTTGGCGACAATACTGACTGAGGGCACGAGTGTACCTGTATGTCAATCACACTGCATTCGGAATGTGTAACGGCAACGAGGTGCACATCACGTATGTTTTACCAGTTTGGAGAGCTGTCCACAAATAGGGACCAGCTATTACCAAAGTCATTTCATGAAGTTCAGTTTTCTATTTTGAACAAAAAGCATTTGTTTGCTCAGGTAGGAATACATATGTTTACTGAGAATTTTCATTTTGTGAGGATGTGAAGACGGGTACACCCAATGATAAAAGACAATTCCTACGTCATTTTGAAAAATCAAACCTGTGCCATAGGCGAAGACAGGAAAAGATTCATTCCATTCCCTTCTTTGTGATCACCAGCTATATGACCTCAGTTTCCTTGTCTATAAAATGGCTAACACATACCTACAGGATCACAGAGTTACTGGGAAGAATAAAAAGAAGATGTGAAAGTATTAGGCAAACTTAAAGCTATACACCACAAATACTCTCTCGTGTTACTGACAGGAATCACTAACCCAGGAACTGACAAGACCTAGTTCCAACAGAAAACAATGGCAAAGTAACATAAACCTGCTTCCAATTACTGATGCTAGTAAAAGCACTTCTGCACACTAGCTTGTGAGGGCTTTAGCCCAAGGTAACATATGTAAAGTAACTAAGAAGTGAGAAAGATAACGTTTTTATAACTCACAAGGTCATGTTATATTATGTATTTTTTCACAGCGTTGCTGTTTTAATGTTGAACCACATTTCACACACTATATAGTATCTTATTACTGAGCTTTAATATTCAGTAAATAATCCTTCTTACTCAAATAAACACAGAAGTCCCTTGAAGAACAGTGTTCTACAAATGCTGAGAAAGGGACTGGGGTGGGGATGCTGCAAGGCCTCGTGCTTGGTCTGTAGCTGGCACTCAGGAACCGCTGGATGGACACATGGTGAGTAAGCACACTGCAGAGGTGATAAGAACTGCGGTGACAAGTGGACAATTTCAGAACTGCATGCTATTTTAGAGCTATCATAATTGATCATAGCAAAGAATTCTCTGAGTGGGAACTCTCAGTGGGTTATGAAGAGAACTGTCTCCATAAATGAAGACATAAAAGTCACAATGCAGAATTAGTACAAAGAAAATTATTTTTTCATTGAGGCCCAGCCAGTACAATTTGTTCAATAAATGAATATTTCCATTGGAAATCCAAGAAAGACATGTCGGGGGGATGGGGGGATACCAATTTAATGAGCCCACTTTGCACTGGGTGAGCACAGATCTGTTTTGACCCAAGTTCCCATGAAAAGCCAATTGCTTTACAATGCAACACCAGGGTCAGAATTTTGCTACATGGGGAGGGGTGGGGTGTGCTTCAAAAGTGAGGACAACTTCTTGCTCAGAAACACAATCTGTAAAACAGAAAAGCTGAGTTGCTCTGAAGCAGTAGGAGAGGAGTAGATGCTGGGGGACTGAGGGACGGTGGGTGCCATAAGATCCCCCATCCTTCCAGGTCCCCCAGGAGTGGTTCCAAGGAACAGAAAATGCCCAACAGCAGGGATTATCTTTCTGAATTTCTCCTATGGATTTATAGTGAATGGGGCAGGGAAGCATGCAGCAATGAACTGGAGCCAGCATTCAATTATACTTCTGCAGCATTTAAATGTACTTGGGCAGCATTTCATTGTGTTATGGGATAATATCAGTGGAATTTAGATTTTTGGATTTGACATACCTGAGTTCCACTGCTGGTTCTGTCATTGTCCAGCTACATAAACCTGGGCAAGTGCAAAACCTCTGAGAAACATGGATAAGTAACATTTTTCTTACAGACTGGCTGTGAGACCTTAGTGAAATAATATATTTGCATCCACATACCATGTATTCCATAAATGTCAGTATTCATCCCTTGCTACTTTGTTTTTGTCTCTAGTATTGGGTTTGGTCACACATAAATACAAAAATAGGATCTCCAAAAAAAATTTGTATGTGTTATTTGAATCTTTAAATATTAAGCATCTTACCAGTACACGGTAGCTAGAATGGAAATTTTAAATATGCTAATTACATGCAATTTCTTCTCACAGTGAGTATGAACTTCAAATCTGTTACATATTTGTCTTCCCATCTACAAAGGCCACTTCAAAACCAGCAACAGAAACAACTCCAGCGCTCTAAATGAAAATACAGTGATATGTGGTGACAACAGTTAAATTATGGTACAACTATTATGAACTGTATATACGGCCAGTGAAAATCATGTTTTTGAACTATTTTTTAATCATAAGAGAAATGCATAAGCTGTGATATTTGACAAAAAGGCAGAATATAAATGCAATACAAATGCACATACATACACACACACGTGTGTAAAAGTGGTCATTTCTAGGATATTTTATTGTTAATTCTCTATTCCAAAATGAGCACATGTGAGGGCTGTCTGGAAAGTATCCAGCCATGTAATATGAAAAATAGAGGTATTTAGGGCTGGATTTTTCTCAGACAGCCCTGTACTTTGTCTATAATCAGAAAGAAATGAAGGATGGCTTCAAAAACTAACTATTTTCTAGTATAGTAACAATATCCTTCTATAACCTTCAGAATTTCCTCTGAAATGTAATGTACACCTTTTCCCTATCATATGGACACATGTAAAGGTGACCTGGGTCATCACCAGCCCTCCAGAAGACATGCTCAGAGACCACATGGTGAGTCTCCATTTCTAGATCATTACAGTGGTGATGGTTTCTAAGAGCTAATTTTGCTTTTCATGTAGCATAAATTGAAATTTTTTAAAAAGCAAAAGAAATATCTTGGTATGTGTGTATTTTTAAAGAAACCAGTCTTGGCAAAAGCCTGTCTGGCCATACACAGGAGCCCAGCCATGGGCTGGACTTTTCCTGAAGGAAGTGCTTCCCCTGAGGGCATTTCTGGTGTTCAAAGTCCCAAAGGCACTTCCACTCATGGAGTGGTCTTATGAGGAACCCACCAACTCTGAGTAACACAGGAGCAAGGTGGAAGCAGGCCATGGCTCTCTTTTAGCCCTGACATTTCAAAACCATCCGTACAAATGAACAGAATTCAAGGGCTGGCTCACCTAAACCAGCTGCCTCTTTTTATGGCTAAGAACCCCGAGATCCAAGATGACGATTAAGTGTCTTATCTACATCCCACAGGGAAAGAGCTGAGGCCATAAACAAGGTCTCTGGACTTAACAATCCAGTCTGCCAACTGTACACAAGATACCTGGGGCCAGCTCCATAGCTTGGCTTTCTGTGAGTAGTTTCCAGCTACCAAAGTCCACACTACCATTCTTCAACACAACACTAGACATAAGCCCACAATGAATGAAAAACTCGGAAGAACACAGATTGTCTTGGGCTCCATTTAATAGGGTCAGAATGGGTCTTCCAATCTACGTGTCTCTCATTTTACCCAATAGAATAACTCGTAAGGTACATGGACCCGATATCAGTTTGGGGGGTAAGCCACTGAATGACTGAATCAATGCCATTGGCTGCAAGTAACCAAAGCAACATGTTTAGCATGACTTCTCTCCATTCATTTCGGTGGAGTTTTATCAGAATACTATTCACCAGTTTTCAATTATCTGTTTTTCCATTGATTTATCAATGTATACACAGTCAAAGTCTAGAGACCAGTGTCATGATGGGACAGGACACCGATAAATGTCTGTTCAAAAGCAAATCAGCATTCCAAAAGCCAGCAGTTTTGGATGGCAGCACATGTAGAAGTTTCTAGAGCAGGCCTGTCCAACCTGCAGCCCAGGATGGCTTTGAATATGGTCCAACACAAATTCTTAAAAAATTATGTGTTTTTTGTTTTTTTTTTTTTTGCGACTTTTAGTTCATCAGCTATCGTTAGTGTTAGTGTCTTTTATTTGTGGCTCAAGACAATTCTTCTTCCAATATGGCCCAGGGAAGCCAAAAGGTTGGACACCGCTGTTCTGGAGTCTGACAAATCAGACAAGGCAACCAACAGCAGCAGCGACCAACATGTAGACATGAGTCTAATTTTCAAGTAAAAATACCTTATGCTTCATACTTCCTACTGGAAAGGGGAGTGATGCTGATGGAAGGGACAGGAAATTGAGACCAGACATGTAGCAGAGGCCTAGGCATATAAGGGAGTCATAAAAGCAATGGTAGCTGGTTAAGGGAGTAGAATAAGCACAGCCCCCTAGTTCAATCTGGAGCAAAGATGACGGGAAATCTAGTGTCATCTTCTCATCTCAAACCATCAGAGCTTGCTGTCTTTTAGATGCTAACAATTGCACTGAGCTCTTTCCCAAAAGGGGCTGTTTTCTCCATGATTCACATGGAGAAACTAAGGCCTGGCTGACATAAAATGACTTGCCCGAGGTAGCCCTGATGACCTTGATCCAAATCAGCAGGATTAGAGGCTGGGCTCAATAAACTGCTCGATAATTTAAATACATACGTACCCCAAAAAACAAACAAAAAAGGTTTACGACTGGAACAGCCAATAGGTAGCCATCAGACTCAGTGACCCTTCTCAGATCAAATACATGTGGGGAGTGCATGTTTAATTATGTATTAAGGTGTGCTTTTTCTGATTCTGAGTATAAGGTTTCCTCAGCACTTTAAAGCTATTTCCCACATTTGTTGTCTCTCTACAGTACCGAAAACCCCCAATTTTTTTGCCAGCATTTGCTGGCAGGCTGATAATTTCATAGGTGGTAAAGCCTCTCTACTTTAGACTAATTAGAGAGAACAAGGATGGGGGCATCAGCAGACTCAATGACAAAATGTTGGCTTTTCACTTAACAATCAGATGCCACTCTTTCTATCAAGAAGAATAATACCGACTTAGCTAACACAACCTTGCCTTGCAGAGCTCCAGCTTTAATGAGGAGCTCTTCAACTCCTCCAAGCACTTAGTTCCTGTGGACCTGCTCTGGAGAGCCCCCTCCTCCTGCGTATGGCCGGTTACACTTGTGCTCTCCCTCTGACACAACTACCACAAAGTCTGCATCAGTGAAGTAGAAATTAACATGGTTCTTTTTTTTTTCCGGACCAGGATTGCAGATTCTACTAAGGGTTCCTGATGAGGGCTCAAGAGATCTAGAAGCTGAAAGACTGATGTTTGAAAACTTAGAAGAGCGGTATGGAGGTATGACAAAAAGAAGACTTTTGAGTGCTCGTCAATACTAAAGAATACTGTGCCATTTACTATACAGCAGGGAACCTTGCCAGGGACAGAGGAGGAGCCCTGCCCTCTGCATCCCACTCCTACAGCTCACAGCACCAACTGAGAGGTGGGCTTCCTGTTTCTCTCCCTAGGTGCTCCTCACAAACCCCAAAGAAGAAACGGCTCCAACTGTGAATGCAGCATTCATGTGTCATAGAAAGAACACAGCTGTATTCTTCTCACCTTCCTGATGCTTCTGCCTGGGGAGTAGCATCCCCATGTCAACACCGCGCTACACATCCAGTGACAGCAATCGGGTTTCCACCAGCTTCTGGTTAGGAAAATACCATCCATTGAAAAACTGATTGTGGATGCAACTCCAACTGTCATCCTTTGGGTTTATTTCTTACTGGAATTAGAGCCCTACCTTTTCAACAATCCAAAAGTGGTTGTGTGTATCTAGGTCTACTCTTCATTCCCACGGCATTTCTGAACTTTTATAGCTGTTACACCTCACCAGAGTCTAATCCTTTATCTCACTTTTTCTTTTGATGCAACGTCTTTATCCTACACCAAGGCGATGACTAGTGTTTCCAAACTTTTTTCTTTCTTTATAAAGAACATTTACCCAAAAGAAATCCCATTCTAAATTCCAATATATAAAATAGACGCAAGGCAGACTGCCTGATTAGAGCAAAGTTAGGTGCTGGGGTCCCACCCTGGAGAACCCTACGGTTCTGTGAATCCTGAGTCAGGCAGTACAGATGCCTGAGAGTGGAAACACATACACAAGACTTGGGGGAACAAGGAGGTTCATGAAAATGAAAGAGGGGAAAGCAACATCCCATCATGAATACAGAAGCTGAAAACCCTCAACCCATTCTTAATTGCACAGAGCAGGCAGAAATGCTACATGTACAGGTCTGCTTTGCAAAAATTAAAAGCTCCTGCCCCTTAATACGAGCACTTGGAAATATCTCATTTAACCCCCATAACTACTCTCTGTGGTTTAGATGTTCAGCTTATAGATGAAGAATGTGAAGCCTAGAAAGGTTAAGTCACTTGCTCAAGGTCACACAGACCTAAGTGGCAGAACCTTGATTCAAGCCCAAGGTTGGACTCTGAAAACTTTGCCCTTCATACATGCTTGGCAGCCATTCCATGCAAGTTCTCAAACTCCTCTGAAGGTGGAGCAGTTAAGAGTGGACCCATCAGCCCAATGGGAGGATTTCCAATATATGGAGGAGAAACATACCAATGTGAAGGCCTGAAGCTTTTTTTCTTTTAAGACTGAAGCGCTAGAGAACTGTTTTGCTTAAGAGGTTACTGAAAACCTAATGCAGAGATAAGAGTGAAACTGACAGTTTTCAGGATCTGTTCAATGGACCCGTTGCTGTTAAATACTTGCCACATGTCCAAGCACTGGAGACAATGGATGAATAAGACACAACTTGAAATACCAAAATAATTTTCCCCTATCTGCCTTGTGAATCTGATTGGAGAAAAGGGCCAGGACCAGACACAGAACAAGAACAGGACACACACAGAATGAGAGGAGGAACAGGAGGAAGTACGGAAACAGAAGTGGGGGTGGGGGAACAGGGAGGAGAAGTAGCCCTTACATAGTACATGGGCTCCTCCAAAAAATTGCACATCCACTGCTAATGATCATACCACCTTGCATGTATGCAGTGCTGTTTGACTGAACCTCACAGCACCACTATCATACAGGAAGGGCATATACAAAACCAGATTTACAGCTAAGGAACGTGTGGCCTCAGAGAGTCATTTTACTCAAGGTCACAGAGCTAACTGGGGGCTGGGGGTGGGGAGCCAGACCTCAGGATTCCTAGCACAGTGCTCATTCCACCACAAACAGGGCTCCATGTGAAGCAGACAGGTCCTGTGACTATGCCTGCCAAAACCTGACATGTTAGAAAAGACTCCTTTCCCTTCCTAAGTCTCCATGATTAAATGTATTCCTTTCCCATCGTCATCCCCCTGACCTCCTTACCGATAAACAACTAGGAGTCCCACTACACTCACTTCTAATGACCAGCCCTTCCCAGAAAGTACAACAGAGACTGTAAAAGAAAATGTCATGGTTGCCAGAAGATGTCTCAAATTGTCTGCAGTGACACAAAAATCACAGAATCAGCTACATCCCCACCTTTCCTTCTGTTCACAAGTCAGGCCTTATTGTAATGACACCTAATCAGGCAGTGGAATCAGCTGAAATGAGGGCTTCTGTAAAAATCACTGCCCGTTCAGGACTTGGCAGTTAAGTCTGTTAAGTGGTAGGAAGTGAGAAAGCTTTTTTCTTCTTCATTACAAGTCTCAAAGCTATTGAGTGCTCTCAGCTTCCAGCTGAATCCTTTTACTTGTATATTCCATATGATACAAACATTCTTTCTCTATCTACCAGGTTTGAACAATTTTGAGATACTCGAAGAAGCAATGTCTACATCATTAAGGACACCCAAGTGAACAATAAAAAAATTCAGTTCCCTATCCAAACATTTATAAACCATTAAATGTCTTTGGAGATGCAGATAACGTGACTAGGATTTTTGGTTTTGATGAAGAAATTTCTCCACAACCAGGGCGCTAAGCCCACTAGTCCTACAATTTGGCCATGTGACCACTAGATGGCGATAGTGTGCCACAACTCAGAACGAGTGGGGCTGGGATGCACTGACTTTTCCTCACACTTCCTATTCCAAAAAAGTAACCTCTTTAAACTTCACCTAACCTTCTACCACATTTAAAGATACTTTTAGCAAAGCATTTGAACTGCTACTTCTGGATTAGGTTTCTCATACTATGAAGAATTTAGCATCAAAACTTAAACTTGGCATTCACCCCTACTACTCCCCTTCATAGTCCTTGTATTATAGCCACACCTGAATCCATGTTTCCTGCACATACACACCGATGCAAAAATAGTCCTAACATTCCCCACTTCTACACATTTGCTCTTGCTCTTCTGGTATGTTTGGAAATCCTCTGATGGCCACCCATCCTTTCAGGCACCCCTAAAATACCTGGAAATCTTTCTCAGACAAAACTCCAAAGCGGTTTATAAGCTCAGAGTTCTATTCATATTTATGAGTACATGATGTATTATTCCCTGTAGAAAATTTGTAAAATATACATTAACAAAAAAGAATTTTAACAAAATACCCCCAACTTTGACCCTCAGAGGTAGCCACCGGATGGTATTACAGTTATATATTGCTCTTGATGTTTTTAGGATGTGTTAATAAGAGCTGGATCACATAACTTGCTTTATCCACTTAGCTGTATCTCTTGAACATCTTTCCACATCATTAAATAGCACATGAGGCATTTTACGATCCCCCCCAGGAGCTGATGCAGTGTGGTGGAAAGTGCACTAGGCTTGAAACCAAAACACCCAGTCTCGATCCTCATTCTGGCATCTACTCGCCGTGTTTGGGCAAATTATTTCATCTCCCCGAGCCTCAGTCTACCTTACAGTATAGCGTAACGTCAGCGACTCTGACTGCCTAAATGAGGGAATTAATGTGAACAAGCCTAGCATGGAAGCTGCCTCAGAGGAACTCCCAATAATTATTCCTTTCTTTCCTTCCCAACTTAGTGTGATTTCTTTTTCTTCTCACCCCCACACCAACTACTCTTTGTGTCTCGCTGTGGTTGTACCCTGCTGGTTCTATCTTAGAGGAATTTGTGAAAATACCGTATTCTTCCTACCTGGGCATAAGAAGACCCTGACAAGGGGGGGGCGGCGGCTGGCCTACCTCCTCCAACCGGCCCCTGTGGCCCCCAACACAGTGCATTAGGCCTCCTTTTGCTTTAACCATTGCCATTCTGGACCTTTCCCACTTGCACCCCTGTACACAGCTTCAGAGGAAGTCTGGGCTTCTTTTGGGCCCTGGCTTGACTTTGATGTTAAAAGAAAAACAAAACAAAAAACCATTCAGTCTGGAGCTTGGCTCTACAGGGTCCTGACGATGCCTCTGGGCTTGGCATCTCCCCCATTGTAGTGTCTCCCTTGGCAGCCAGTTCTGCCGCCTCTCCTCCAGGCTCCTGCCTCACTGATCCCAGAGAGTAAACTAGCTCCGTGGGAGGAAGGGCAGCAGTGCCGCTCACCTGCCTCCTCCACGTGGGCCCACCAACACGCTTCAGCTGGGAGCCAGACTTTCTCCAGCCTTCCGAGGCTTTCTTGGCCTCAGCGTTTCTCAGTTCTTGCATTTTTTTTTTTCTCCATTTTCATGAAAAAGCACTTCTGGCTCCTTTTCCATCAGCTGATCGATCTGTATTGAAGCCAAAGCCATTTCCTGATTTCCCCCTCAACACCATCCCCAAAAGTGCCTTCCTTACAAACTGCCTTACAAAAGCCATTCACATTAATGGTACAGCACGATCTGGGAAAAAATTCATCTGATTTCATCACAAAGTTGAGACTCAGGTGGACCTTTCTGCCGACTCTACCGAAGACTAGTATAATCGAGCAGGCGCAGAAGGCAGCCCTACTACGCAAGACACCTACCTGCTCCTGGAGACGTGTGTCCTCACAGCTCCATGTACGGGCCAGCAGGCTTTGGGAATGACTCGCCACTTCCTAGCTTTGTGACCCGGAGGCGTTGCTTTGTGTTTCTGATCCCCAGCTCCCTCCTCTGTCAAACGGGAGTCGTAAGACTTCCTGTATTACTTTGCTATGGCTGTTGAAACAAATTACTACAAACTTAGCAGTTTAAATCAACACAAAAGTACTCGTATTACAGTTCTGGAGGTCAGAGTCTTCAAATCAAGGTGTTGGCAGGCTGTCTTCCTTCTGGCGGCTCTGGGGAGAATTTGTTTTCTCCCCTTTTGCAACTTCTAGAGGCCACCTGCCGTCCGTGGCTGGTGGTGCCCAGAGACATCGCTTTATGGTTTCATATTCTCATCCTTCATTTTTAAAAACAAACATTTGCGGGGTACCCACTAGGTAGCACCACTTTTGCTTCCTAATAGTAAGGCTAGGGTTCCCAGTTTGATTAGCAAGGGCAGGATTCAAACCCTTTTTTGTCTGACTTAAGAGCCTGTCTCTCCTCTTCCCAGACACCAGGATGTGGCAATGGACTGGCTTCTGTGCCCTCCGATGATCAGAACTACACCAGGCCTGCTGCGCCGTCAGCCAGCACACTCTCCAGGGCAGACAGCAGGTTTTGGCTTCTCTCGTGTCCGCCACAGCCCAGTCACCTAGCGAGCAACAAGAGAGCTCAAAGACCTGGGTCCACGCCTCTGAACCCTAAGCACTCAGCAGAAGCACCTGGAGGGCCTGAGCACTCCGATAGCAGGCCCCACCCCTAGACTTCCGGAGGTCTGAATCTGCATTTCAAGTAAGCACCCAGGTGACACTGATGCTGCTGGTCCAGACCCACACTTCGAGAGCCACTGTTCTGAAGTGATCTGGAAGTAAATTCATTAGAAGAGAAAAAATTGCTCAGATGTGTGGATTCAGTTCTCAGTGGTTCCCAACTACTCTTTCCACCACTTGATTTCTATGGAGCTGCAAGGGCCATCTGACTAATGCTGCCCAAAGGAGGAATGGGTGACTTCACAGAACCTGCAACGTGTCCTTCAGCTTCCCCTGCTGCTCCTCCAGGTGGCCCCAATCAGCAGCCTGGGCTCTGGCACGTCTGCAGATGAGAGGCCCAGGTCCCCTGTCCTGCCAGTGTTAGCAGATCAGCCAAACAACGAAATACAACAAAAGACACCAAACGCCACCTTTGGAAATGAGGCAGCAGAGGGCAGGAGCCATTCTTTAAAAGCACCAAGGCTCTTTGAGCCCCCTGTCCTCAACACCTCACCCACAGCTCAAAGTCATGAGTCTGCCAGGGTTCTAGGAATTTAGGAGCCAAGGACTCCGGTGTGCTGGTGGTAGTATTTAGGTGCGACCCTGCAGGCTGAAGGGCATGCTCATGAGCATATTTTGGAACAGCTGTTGATAAAGATTTTAAGTTTTGCTCAGGGGACCAGTTGCAATGAGAAGCATTTTATGAGAACAATACATATTGTAGACATCTGAATATATTTCCATGAGAAAATAAGGATGAAGGAAACAAAAAGATGGTATAGCGTTCTTACAGAGCCGATGAATATTTAATATGCTAGGGCTCATCTTTGAGGGGGAAAAAATACCCTTTGCAATTTTACATGCTTCCTACAATAGCAATCCATATACAAAATGACAAACACTACAGCCACCCATATAAATACCATGTATTTCATTATTCCCTTATTACAGTGGCACAGAGACCAGCTGCTACATGAAGTATCATGAAAACATAAATTACTGGTTATAAATAGCATGTTTAAAGCATAAGGCCATCCAAAACCGGCAGCTCTAACATAGGCTCTCTGGAATAAGTCTGAGGAATCGATAGGACAGGCAGGAGACTCAGGCAGAATACGCAGATGGCAGGACAGCGGCCAACACAAGCTGGGAGAGGGGCTCTCCACAGAGTTCAGGGGGATAAAGTGGAGTTCTCAGGGGCCCGGAGGAACAATTCTACTTCCAGTTGACCCCTGCCACCCCAAGAGGGACCGATTCACAGACTGCTTATCACCACTATTTTTAACTTCTTGGCAGTCTAACCCAGTGCAATGGGAAAATGGCCCAAAGTAAATACACACTACTCTCATTTGATTCTTCCCCCGGCAAGTAATTTTCTATTATTTTCTGTTAGAACCATTTCCAGTATAAATCACGCTCCAGAGGCAGAACTTAAGTGTGAGGGTCCTCTACGGAGTATCTGTCCTAGACAGCAGGGCTGTGGGGGCAGGGGGCTAAGGAAAGGCATGTCCTAGCTCGCCGCTTCAGGTGTTGTGTCCAAAGCTTTTTGAGAAGCTTTCCAAGCTTTTCACCTGCAAGACTCCTTTGTTGTTGTTATTATTTCCCCTAAGTTTGGCTACCAAACAAAATTACACACAGTCATATATAATTATTTTTCCATGAAGCAGGTTAATATGAATAACATGTTGTGAGCTTTTCTTTATGTCAGGCACTGTGTACACACTCCCTCACAGAATCCTCTGCATAATAATACGAGCTGGGTACTGAGATTTTTCAAACTTTCCACATCGGAAACGGGATCATAGAGGTGAAGTAACTTGCTTGATCTTGGAGCTGGTGGGCAGTGGAATGAGTCTAAAACTCAGATCTGTCTCCAGAATCCGTGCTTTTAACGACTGCACTGTGCTGCCTTACCTTATCCATGTTAATCTGTGTTAATACAGTTCCAGACCAAAGAAAGCACTAGTCAAACAAGTTACAAACTTATGAAATATAAATGCATAACTTGCATTAGATTTTTCAAAACACCTAAAATAGCTTGAAGAACCCCATTAAAGTCATCATGGATTCCCTAGCTACCCCAGACCTCACATTAGGAACCACTGACCTAGAACCACCTGAATATCATTTGTGGTGTGATTCTTCTAGGACCAAACAACAACAGCTCGTTCAAAATACTGTCTGATGCCCTAGGCAATAAAGTCAAAACTCTGAGTGACATGCAAGGCTTTTCCTAAGTGGGCCCTCATTATCATTTCAAATCCATCTTCCAGAACTGTGTTGCGCACACTGAGTCCAAATCGATAGGTGAGAGGCCTGAGAATCTGTGCTTTTCACAAGCTCACCAGGAGACCTTTATTGGCAGGTAAGGCTGAGAAACATTTCCATCTGATCATGACTATCCACAGGCATGGTAACTCTAATCTCCCAGGGAAACTCACCATTTACTAGGCACACGACCTACTTACTCTCTCAGCTTTGTGCTTTGCTTGTGACCATTGCCAGCCTGAGATGCATGTCTCGGCCTTTCCTCCCAGGCCCAGCTCAAAGGCCTCCTCTGGGATGCCTTGCCTGCTGTCTCGTTAGGATTTGCCATGCCCTCCCACCCCCGCCCCCGCCCCCACCCCCACAGCACCCTGCTTACATCCTGCCTTTTATCGTGGAAAGCTGTCCCCTAGTATGACCCAGCAGACGCTAAACTCTCTAAGAATAGGACTGGTTCTTACTAACCTTCTTTGCTCTTCACACAGGCACTGGCCATAGAAGGTTCTTAACAAGGATTAGCAGGTCTAATTTGTCACTGGAGATCAGGAGTAACTACTGTACTAGAAAGAGACTCCTTCCCTTTGCTGAGAGAAAGCAGGGAAGGGAAGGGAAGGGAGAGGGGCTCCTACAGGAATCAAACAGAGAAAAACTGATGGTTCGCTTTTTCCTTAAAAATGTGATCCAGGATTAACCATGCACAAATGGCGCTCAGGAACTAGCATTTCACTGTGATCAAAACTTCCTGTAATGAACTGACATAAAGTTTTAACATTTGCATTTGTCATCATGACCAACTCTCTCAATCACACCTGGAATGAAGCAAATGTCCCCTGAGCCCAACTGCACCTTCCCAGGTCCCAGTACGCGTCAGCTGAAGTCCACATTTTCAGTTTGCATCAGTTTCCCGGGGGACAGATTTACCGATTACTAGCTAATGTTTATTGAGTACTTACTGTGTCCCAGGAACTGAAGCCTCTATTTATAGGCATAATATCTAATCTTCATACAGCCCTCTAAGGCATTATTACTGCCATTTTCTAGATGAAAAAAATTGAACCCAGAGAGGTTAAATAACTTTCCCACAGTAGCACCGTCAGCCACTCTGGAGTTTGAACTCAAAGCTGCCTGACTGGAAAGCCCATGTTCTTAACTACTCTGCTAACTTTAATAAGATTGATACGATTTTAAAGAGTATCAGCAATGACATCAAAGTATCCGGGAAAGAAGGAAAGGCTCCGGGAAACATGCTTTCAAGAGACAGAGCTTCGTTCCGGGAACTCACCCTGCCAAAAGCACAGAGCTCAGGCAAAGGCTCAAACCTGCCCGGGGCACTTCCGGCTGAAGGCACTTCCGGCCGAAGGCCTATAGGGCCATGCCCGCGGTCTGGAGAGCCCTGGGTTCAAGGGGACCTGGCACGCAGGCCTCAGTGGGCACAGCTACCCAGCTGCCTCCTCAGCACAGCCTCCACAGATTTCACAAAATCAGAAGGGCCAGGGGGACTCATGGCACCCCTGGTTTTAGTCTCTCATTCTGAAGATGGGGAAATGGAGGCCCACAGAGGTGAGGTATCTGCCCAGGTCACACAGCTAATAAACCACTAAGCTGAGGCTCAAATCCATGTTTCTCATTGTGAGTCAGGACTATCCTTCCCCTCCTCTTTTTTTTAATCACAAAAGAAAATAGGATCATTGTAGCAGAAAAACAATAAGCTTACATAAAGACAAAGTGTCCTCCTGTCTCACTCTAACCCCAGGCTCCTGCCTTCCAGAGACCACCTGTGCATTTCCTAAACGCATACTTATCACACACACACACACACACACACACACACACACACACACAATCTTTCTTTAACAAAAATGGACATGCACATTTATGCATTTCTGAAACCACTTAACACATGTTGAATATATTCCCAGATCAATTAAATGTAGTTTTTTCTTCTTCAGTGATGCACAAAGCTCCACAGTCAGGAGGTTGCACAACGTATTTGAGCATTCTCTTGCTCACATTGGTGGTCAATGGATTGCTGGGTGTGCCCCCTGCACGCCACCCTACTGCAATTTAAGTAATGAGCTCTGACAGTGAGGGTGGAGGGGGTGTCTGCAACTCACTGAGTTTTAGGTGGATCAAAATAAAAATCTGGTCTTCAAAAAGTGACAAGGGGAACACTCGGTTCCATTTTCCTGGCACAGTTGATGGCCAGCCCTTTAAGGAACCCAATCTATGAAAATGAACTGTTTTTACTGATCACTTAAAAACCTGCTTACTAAAACAGCATGAACTTGGGCAAGCCGCTATTTCCTCATCTATAAAATGGACAAATAATAATAGTTACCGTATAGAGTCGTGTAATTCCTAATTAAATGAAGTCATACATATGAAGTGCCTGAGACGGTGCCTGGCACAGAACAGCCTTTAATGAAAAAGGGCTACTATTATTGTTGGCATTGAAATTATGGCTGGCATTCATACCCCATCAAAAGAGGTACAAAGGTTAACATATGAATGTTCATGCTTGATAGGCTTGACCTCTCAGTACATGTTATGGGCCTCTGGAACATTCTTCACCTCACATCTACGAAATGACTGTTCCCATAGGTGGGGACCAGGGGGTTGGTGACAAAGAGAACAGGGTTGGTCAGCCTTAGATGCATGCCAGGGGTTGAAGATCTAAAGAACACTGCAGAGATGACCCTCCGTGGCCATACAGTGTTTATAACGGGGCCTTCCATGAAATGACGGAAAGGAGCTCCGATGTTTAGGTCTAGAACATTTCAGTCCCACCATTAATGCTATTTCCAGAGAAGGAGAAGGATTTGCAGCTCCAAGTTAGGTTAGAGAATCTGTTTGCGGGGGCAAGGGGGTGGCTTCGAGGAAAACGCCACTCGAAAAGCAGGTAAGTGAAGACTGGCATTTCCAGAAATCTATTTTTAGAAATATGAAAGGGCTTGGGTTTTTTTCACCCTACATCTCTGAATATGTTTGTAATTTGTGTGGCCTGCACACTCCAGATTTTGTTTTGAAAGAGGGACTTTATAAATCATTGTATTATTGCTACAAATAATTGAACCAAAGAGTAATTTATAGTTGCACACATGTTCACCACTATGTGAAAAATACTGCTGTCAGCACTGGGGCCCAATTTCCATCCCATCACTGTTTTTACATTTCAATGTGCATTTGAATGTTGCAAATCTGAGGGGGAAGGTATGAAGAAATTAAAAAAAGAAAAGAACAAGGAAGAAGAAAGAAAGTGAGGGAAAGACCAAGGGAGGAAAAACAATCTTCCCTCCGTTTTCGTATTCTTAGCTTTAAGAAAGACTTCCAAGAGTTTCACTGGACAGTGGGTTTAGAACACTCTTGTTCTTTGCTAATGGTATTAAGAGAAAAAAATGAGAGAGAGAGAGAGAAACAGATCTAACGTGCGTTTTTAAAAATCCTCCCATTCTAAATCCCTTCAACTATAAATCTGAGTTGTTAGTTCAAAAGCTAGATACATCCTGACTTTCCTAACGTGGTGCAGAATATTCAATTCCAGGCCAGGAAAAATCCCAAACTAACCAACAAAAGTCAAGGAAAATTGAATGCAGAAGCTTTCAACTTGAATTATTCAGGTCCAAGGAAATTATGTCTTTCATCTTTTCCCCCTAGTTAATTTTTACAACATTTTAAATACTTTGCCCTAAATATTTCAGAATATAATCCAAAAGTGATCAAATTCCATTTTATGAGCTGAAGAGTACAGATAAATATGTCAATTTTATCTAGAATACTCATACCCATGTGTTTCATGGATATTGGAAAATACTGATAGTATTATGTCTATTAAAATGCTTTCAAAGTATCATTGGAAAACCTTTTTGATGTTTTGATTAATATAGCTCTACCATAAATTATCTTCCCAAAACGCTTCTTAAAGCATAAAGATACTATGAAAAAATTATGAATGATGATACCACTCTACCAACACGCACACACACACACACACACACACACAGAGAGAGAGAGAGAGAGAGAGAGAGAGAGAGAGAGAGAGAGAGAACGAACCAGACAGGAAAAACCAGTTTATAAATTAGTTAAAACAAAAAACAAGCCTATATTTAAAACTGACCAAAAAAATAAATCTACCAAGAGACATCTGATAAATGGAAACATCACACCAATGGCACAGTTCTTGAATAACTCACTGTATAAAAGAATATCTGAAATATTTTTGGATAGGATGACAAGATTTTGGTATACCTAACCCATTATTGAATGTTTTCCATGCTCCTCACTCATCCACATACTTCTTCTTTCGGCACAAAGAAGACCTAAACACAGGCAGTCTCTTTTCTTACATGAATTCAAACCTAAAGAAACACCATCACATGACGTACGTACCCATGGACTCATCTTTGGCGTGGAATAGAGCTGGAGGGCAGCGCCCTGCAGCTCCGCCTCCTCAGCTTCCGTTCAAGCTACCTCTAGGGTTTCAGCTTTTCTACTCCACGGAGAGCGAGGACACCACTCAGCACAGCAGTTCCCCCAAGTGCGGCCCCCGGACCCCCGGGGGTCCTCAAAACTCTTCCAAGAAAATGCACAAGGTCAATACTATTTTCATAATCATACTTACACAAGAAGTAGAGTTTTCCAAAGGCTACGGAATGCAGAAGCAGGGCTGAGGATACAGCTGTCTTCTATTAAGCCAGACAGAAAAGAAATGATTTATAAAAAGTTAAAAAAAGCCACTCTCCTGTTTTTGTTTTGGAAAATAGTTTTTTTTTTATTTCAATATGTTATTATATTTATGTTGAGATGTAAAGGATTTATTATTATTTTAAAAATAAATATATTTTAAAATATTTTCTCCATTTTCGGTTCTAATACAGCAAATATCAATACACATAATTCACATAAAAACTCTTTAAGGTCCTCAATAACTGTTAATAATATTAAGGGATCCTGAGACCAAAAAGTTTGACAACCAGGGACTTAGCACAATACCTAACAGACAGTAAATGCTCATTACATGTGTGGCAAATTGGCTGATTAAAGGGCTTTACTGATGACTTTTTAAATATGCAAGAGACCCCATAGTTCAACAAATGGATACAGCCAGTAAAGACCCTTGGATAACCATATTCAGGTCCTCTGCATCTGCTAACAGCACAATTTTTTTTGAAAAGATGGTAAGAACACAAAGTATAAAAAAATAATTATTGCATTAAAGGTAACACAGTATCTATTTTGCATTGTAAGTATGGCTTAAAGGCAAGTAAAGTAAAGGTGGGTAGGTCTTCATGCAAACGGGTTCTGATTATCAGTGGACTTCCTTTATCCATCCAATCCCCAATTTCTCATTTCAGAGAAACACTATCTTATATGAACTCAGAGAGCATGTTCTAAAGCAATGTTTGTGGGTTTTATATGCATCCTGCATGGTTCAAGGGCTTAGATCCCCCAGAAGGTCAAGGGATCATCTGTGTGGACCAATTGGTTACCTTGGTTGGTTTCCATGGCCACGGTGTTCATGGCTCCCAGTTTTCTTCCTGATAATGTCTCATTTACTTTGCAAAATCCACGTTGGACAATACCTCCTCCGAAAAGCTTTCCTTGAATTCTTCTTTCCCAGAGAAGTTAATAATGCCTCCATCTGTCTTACCTCTGTATCTTGTGTACATATCTGTGTCATCATGTAGCACATGCTTTTGAAATTCTTTATTTTCATGGTCTCCCTGAGTAGACCATAAACTCCTTGAGGGCAGGGTCCATGTATTGTCCCTCTTTGTGTTCCAGTGTTTGTCATGGTGCCACCACACGGTAGACACTTTATGAACCCACACCAAGTCTAGTCAGTCATCACACAGACTCATAGAGCAATTACTAGAATTAAGTAAAATGCAAGAATGATAAGGAAGTGGTGAAATTCCTTTTTATTTTCAACCCAGCTAGAAGTCCAGCATGAGTGTCATAGTAAAGGTGAATTAGTCTTGCCATGTTTGAGAATAAAGAGCAGTTCACTTAAATAGAGCCCTCTCCTAAACAGACAAACAAACAAACAAACACAACATATCTCCTGGGAAAACATTTAGCTCTCTCATCCTTCTCACAAATTGCAAAAGGTATAGGCAAGTATTTCGAATGGTACATTAAGCCAAGGTAAGAACTCACAAGGCAATAAGCAGTACTAAAGTAAAAACAGTCCATTAGCAGAAAAGGGCTGGAGGAGAGGAGACTCTAACAATCTGGAACGCTTATTTGACATCAAAGAAGGTAGGAAAGTCATGCTCTAAAATCAATCAGCCTTTGTTGCCACCTTTAAGTGGCATGCCCATCAGCAAGGGACACACGTTTTTACTAGCAGAGCAAAGGGAGAATTTGTTTGCCTAGGGTCAGCTTTGGCAAAGAAATGGGTAAAGTACATTGTTTCCATGTTTAGCTTTAAGAATACGGCCATATGGTAGGAGTTAAAATGTTGCCCAGAATCTAATACGGAAAAGATAGCCGCATATGTCCAAAAGAAGACGCTAATACCTGTAGTACTTGGGTGGAATTCTGAGATTGGGTAACTGCAGGCAATCTATCATATCAAAAGCTACAAAGAATAAAGGTCTTGAAGCTCAGAGAGCTTGCCCATCCTTACAAACCTCCAATATAATTGGATGTGTAGTCTTTTGTTAGACTTTGAAAATAGCAATTTGTTTCTCATTTATTAGCCTGATTTCAAACCACCCTTATCGGGTATCTCAAATATCAGAGCCTCCAAGGTCATATAACAGTCAGGCAGTTTCTGTATCTGTTTTCTTTACTGCATTGTAAGTCACTTTTCCTCATTAGAGCCAGAGCCTTAGCCCAGGGGGAAAATCCCACTATGCTACAGCTCAAAGTCACCCCAGGAACTGACTAAGCTAACCCCAACCACTTCAGGAAAACTGAGACTCAGAGAACTCCAGTTCCTCGCCTGGGGTTACACAGCCAAGGAGCAGCAAAAATAGACTGGGCCTCGGGTCTCAAGTGTGACTCAGTGCTATTCCCATGATACGGAAGCCAAGACTTACAGACGCTCATTTGGAAATGTGCGTTTGGACAAATTGCTAGCCCTGAGCACCATCTCCTTCCTACGTAAATACAAGCAATGCTCTCCACCTGCCACCTCCACGCGGGATCATCCACAGCGTCTGTGCGCATTCCCTGGGGCCAAGTGCGGGGCCACGGGAGACAGCGTCACCGTGAAGCGGCAGTGCCGACGCCGGAAGGAGGCGGGTAGAGGGCGCCAAGGCACAGGCTGGAGCGGCCCCGAGTCCAAAGAGAAACAGGTTCTCTGCCTCGCCTCACAGTGTCCCCCCAAAGATGACTACCTGTTGTTTACAAAGGGAAAACGGCAACTTTACAGTGGAGAAACCCTTAACTAGGGGGTGGAGGTGTACATCCCCGGCAATGGGACAAATGGATGGCATGTTCCCCTGACATGATGTGCTGGGAAGGGCACTGCACCTCCCTGGTCTTCCCCCACATCCTGGCCTCCACTTAACCACGAGCAAACACCAGATAACCCATGCTGGGGGACATTCCAGATGGTACCTGGCCAGAGTGCTCTTCCCAAACTCAATCATGAAAAACAAGGAAAAACCAAGGATCTGTCCAGGTTAGAGGAGACCAAGGAGACAAGACAACTAAATGCAATGTGGGGCCCTGGGTTGGATTTAGAATGGGAAAAGGACACTGGTGGAAAGACAGGTGAGATCCGAACAAAGTCTGTAGTTTAAGTGGCGGTACTGTGCCAACATTAATTTCTCAGCTGCAATGACTGCACCATGGGGATAACACAGGGAGTATTAGTTTGGAGTGAACTGGTTGAGAAGTGGGCAGGAGCTCTTGTACTATCTTTGTGACAGTTGTGCAAGTCTAAATGTATTTCAAAAAATTTTGAAAATACTTTTACGTGGCTCATGGATGGGCTGAAGACTTTCCAGTCCCTCTTCTCAACACCTTGTTAGAATCAATAACCTTTCCAGTTTTCTTTTCAAACCACTTTGCACAAGCTGTTTCCCCCCCTCATTTATTCTGATTATTTGTGTATCTATCTTTTAAAAAGGGTAATGTTTTAAGGGTAGAGGCCAGGAAGAATCTCTATCACTGCCAAGAGCACCTCATCCTATGTTTTTCACAAAGTAAGTGCTCATTTAAAACGGCGGCTATACCAAGACATGTAAACAACCCAAGTGTCTACTGGTGGATGACTGGATAAAGAAGCTCTGGTATATTTACAATGGAATATTATTCAGCCATAAAAAAATAAGGAAATCCTATCACTTATGAGAACATGGATAGATCTTGAGGGCATTATGCTACGTGAAATAAGACAAAGAAAGATAAATATTGTATGATCTCACTTAGATGTGGAATCTAAAAACAAACAAACAAACAAAACAAACTCATAGAAAAAGAGATCAGATTTGTAGTTACCAGAGGTGGGGGAAGCAGGAATTGCATGAAGGTGGTCAAAAGGTACAAACTTCCCATTATAAGATAAAATAAATACGTACTAGGGATGTGAAGTACAACATGATGACTATAGGCAATACTGCTATATGGTATAGGTGAAAGCTGTTAATAGAATGACTCCTAAGAGTTCCCATTACAAAGAAAAAAACATTTTTCCTTTTTTTTATACCTATATAAGATGATGGATGTTAACTCAATTTATCATGGTAATCATTTTACAACATAGGTAAGTCAAATCATTATGTTGTACACCTTAAACTTCAAACAGTGCTGTGTGTCAACTACATCTCAATTAAGCCAGAAGAACAAGCCAAATAAGTCACATTCAATAGCCCCACACTGCCCACTGATACCTCTCCTCCTTGCATTCCTGTCAGGTACACCGGTCTTGTCTAAACCTGTCCGTCCTTGGCAGTCACAGCGAAGGGAAGGGTTCCCTGGTGCTCCCACACCCCTCCTCTGCCCTGACACAACGGCTCTTCTCATCTGGGGTGCAACTGACCCAGAGCCATCTCCTGCTAAAGCCCCATCCTCACGTCCACGGAATTCACAAGCACACCCCTGCAGAGCGGACGTGAGGTGCACCTGCTTCCCATGGGTGAGTTACATGCATTCAGCTGTGTTTCATGTTTTGCCCCCCATCCCCCATTCTATAATTTAAAACACACAAGCTATGTTTAGAACCGTATTTGTGTCTCTTCATAGCATCCAACACAGCACACTGCCCTCACCCACTAAATGCTTAAGCAAATGCTTTTGGAATTTCCCTGTACTCTTTGCCTAGACTGCCCTTCACCTCCTTCTCAGTCTGGAAAAGCATCTAGGCATCCTCCCAAACTTTGTGAATCGCATCACCTCCTCCAGGAAGCCTCCCCTGGATAACCTTCAGCCTCCCCTGACATAAGCCTCATCTTCCTTAGAATTAATCACTTCCTGTGGTACCTATATACCTGGTACATAATTCTCCTTAGTACTTGTGACACTGTATGTTAATTATCTACTTACACATCCATCTCCCTGACTGTAACAGGAGCTCCTAGAGAGCAGTAACTTTGTTTTATTTATTGTGTATCCTTTACCCCTAGGACAGCACTTGGCATGTAGTCAATGATACAGTAAATGTTTTCCAAATCAGAGAGTGACTGTTATTCCCATTCTCTGGCTCCTAGCGCCCAGGGACTTACTGAGGGGGCAGACCCATGGCGCTACCTGGGGTAAACGAACCAGGCTGCTGAGACGTCCTACAGCGCCTCCTCTGCTGCTGCAGGCCGCTCGCAGGCTGGGGCCTCAGCACGCTGATGGACCAGGGAGTGCTTGTCTGCTGACTGCCCTCCTGAGCCTCTGCAGCAAACTGATGGTGCTTAACCTCTGACCTTTTTTTATTTCTCTGTGAGCATGCATGCTTAGTAAGAGGGTAGGAAATGGATTTAGGCAACCAGACCAGAAGGCTCTCCTGTGACACCAGGGTTACTCTAGTATAAGAAGTGAAATCTCCCCAGCATGTTCTCACCAGAAATGCCGTCTCAGCCAGCTCAGCGCTCCAACTGGTTTTCCTCCATTTCCCCTATTGGCACTCGGTTACGATGGCTCTTATACTTTTGGCTAGCTGCACTGCTAACTCTCTGGTCCCCCGAACGAGAAACCTGAGATTTATCACTGCTTCTCTCTGTCTGTCTGTCTGTCTGTCTGTCTGTCTCTCTCTCTCTCAGCCCGCACACCAAGCGAAAACCTCATGTCATTGACCAAAACTGAAATATCCTAAACTAACGTTTCTCTCCATCATGCAACAGGACTCAAATCCCAACCTTTGTCATGTCAGCCTGGACTATGACAGGCGGCTAGCTGGTTTCCTTAGGTCCAGGCCATCCCTACCTGCGCCTCAGGCCCAACAAAATCTCAACTCCTCACCCCGGTTCTGACGCCCACCCCCCAAAAGGGGTCTGGAGCCACTCGTCTCAGATCTCGTACCACACAAGCACAGAAGATCTGCACGGCTACCACTCGCCTTCCCTGGAACACCCTGCTCTCTTTCTCTACCTGATAAACTCCTACATATCCTTCATCGCCCAGCTTTAAAGTGCATTGATTAACCCTGACCCCAGAGAAAAGACCAACAATTATGTGGCTTAGTACTCCACACCAAAGTTCTCTCTGTGGCTGGCTCCTACTGGAATGTGGAGAGTAGCCCATCCATGACTTGCCTGCCAGGCACAATGTGTCTGCTGCACTGATGTACCTCTGACCATCTGAGTTTTCATGTGCACTTGTGTTGTGTCTTTGACTGGACTGCAAGCTCACATCTCCT
The DNA here is from genome assembly GCA_004026885.1 of Lyroderma lyra. Lineage (NCBI taxonomy): Eukaryota > Metazoa > Chordata > Mammalia > Chiroptera > Megadermatidae > Lyroderma > Lyroderma lyra. The sequence goes on from PVJL010006129.1 coordinate 41,559, forward strand.
AGCGCAGCACCCTGCAGACCCGGGTCACTCAAAAAGACGCGCTGGTGACGAGGGAGGAGTAAGCACTGCTGTGGACCAGGAGGTGGAAGCACCGGGCTCGCACCTGCCTTCTCAGCCCTGGTGTGCCTCACAATCAGCTGGGAAGCTTGTTAAAAATGCAAATGCCCTAGCACCACCCCTGCTGATTCTGACTCAGAGGACTGCAGAAAGTTCTTGAAATCTGCATTTCCCACTAAGTGCCTCACTCCTGCAGGTGACTGCTACTCCTCAAACACGAGAACCACCCCTCCACACCGGGGGTGGGGGGGGGGGGGGGGGGGGGGTGGCGGGGGGCTGACAGGCTCCAGTCCCCTGCTTGCATGTCAAGCTGCCTCCTCCTGGGGTTAGAGGTCACGGGGGAGGGCAGAAGGGGTCACTAAGGATGGGAAAAATCCAGGGCCCTCTGAGAGAAGCCGGCACCCCACCTCGGAGGCCACCGAGAGGTGATTGTATCTAGAGAGCACACAAACTACTTATCTCCTCTCCGCGAAATGCCAGCGAGTTTGAAAGGCACTTTGTCCAATTAGAAGTGTGGAGACATATTCATCCTGTCCGTGACAGAGATGAAGTGCTTCTTTCAAAAGCGGCAGTGGCAGCCCGCCAGGTTTCAGAAGTCCAAGTACTCCGCACCGAGCCAGCAGTTATTAATTAGTTTTATTAGTGGCAGGTCTTTAATGCAAAACGACAGGAGGAGAGGGCGAATATCCCCATCACCACGAAAATACAAACGGTCTGGGTTTAGGTTGTGTTGCTCTGCAGCACGTACCGGCGGCCCGCCAGGCCCGCGTGGGGAACGGAGAACACGGCCAAGTGCCTTTCCGCAGAGTTCCAGACTATTAATGGCCTGACAAAGGGACTCGGATACTTCCCTCAGGTAGCTCGCTAGGGGGGGACCCTCCAAGGGGAGGGGGGATGGTGGGAGGGGCAAACACAGAGGAGGAGGAGAGACACGGTGGGGACGGGCACCCACAGCGGTCAGGAGGACTCAGCGAGAGGCCAGCTCTCCGTGCGGAGCACAGCGCAGGGCTGCTTTGCTGAGAATTCGTCTTAGGCTGTCAACCTGCTTTTTATGACCATTAATCACATTTGTATTTATAAGCACTAAGACAGGATAATCAAATCTCATGCTTCAAAACATATGTTTATCACCACAGGCTTAAAAAGGAAGGGAAAAAAGTTTACAAGCCTGCACCGTTGGGGAGAGCTGCTGTTTATCTGGTCGCTTCCCCCAGAAGCACCCTGGGGGCTGTGGAGAACCTTCTGGAGGGAGAAGACAAAACTGCGTAGTCAGCCCTGAACGCCCTGTCTCAGGGCCTAACAGACCTTCCTCCTTTTCTTCTAGCAGCACGTGCATTCCCCGCAGTCCCTCTCAAATACCCCACGACGCAAGCCCAGGCTTCAAAGATGTTTTCCAACCCCACCCACCTTAGCGCCGTCCTCTGTATGAGGCCAGAGATGGGGGACTTCTCCGTCAAGGGCCAGACAATCTAAGAAGTAATTCCGTGAACTCATCCTAGAAAAAGTGCTACATACCTCACTGCTGGTTGTCACTATGGTCACCTTTGAAGCAGTGCCCTTGGGAAGCTGTGTGCCTGATCCACCCTTCAAAGCAATTTTGGAACTCCTTCTCTGGAATGGCCATCAGAGCTGTCACTGTATGACCCTTGATGTCCTGAATGTCATCAAAATGCCTTCCTTTCAATATTTCCTTTAACTTTGGGTAAAGAAAAAAGTCACTGGGGTCCAGATCAGATGAGTAGGGAGGGTGTCCCAATACAGTTATTTGTGTACTAGCTGAGAACTCCCTCACAGGCAGTGCTGTGTGAGCTGGTGTGTTGTGATGCAAGAGCCATGAGTTGTTGGTGCAAAGTTCAGGTCATTTTCATTTAACTTTTTCATGCAGCCTTTTTAGCACTTCCAAGTAGTAAACTTGGTTGACTATTTGTCCACTTGGTACAAATTCATAATGAACAATCTCTCTGATATCAAAAAAAGGTTAGCAACATCATTTTGACTCTTGATTTAGACCGATGGAACTTTTTTGGTCATGGAGAACTGGCTGACTTCCATTGTGCAATTTGATACTTTGTTTCAGGGTTACATTGGTACACCATGTTACATCACCAGTGACAGCACAGCCCAAAACTTCGTCTTGGCTCTCCAAAAGGACTTGGCAAACTTCAACTCTGCTTTGCTTTCCTTCATCAATGAGCTCCTTTGAGACCTTTTTTGCACATGCCTTTCTCATGCCAACATTTTCAGTTAAGATTTTCCTGTTTCTCTATTAATGTTTACTTGGTCTGCTCTGATTCTCAGTCAGCTGACAATTTTGACACACAATTCGACGAATTTTTTCAATGTTTTCATCAGTTCTGTTCGTTACTGGCTGCCCTCACCTCTTTTCATCAGCAACATTTAACCCATTTGTACACTGCCGTTTTCTTCATGGCATCATCCCCATAAGCTTGGACTAACATGTCCCTGATTTCACTTCCACTCGTGCCAAGTTTCCCAAGAAATTTAATGTTCATTCATTGCTCCAAGAAATTTAATGTTCGTTCATTGCTCTAATTCAAGCTCCGACAGTCTCACGGCATCACACAAAAACACGCACAACAATAATGAACGCCACTCAGTAAGACACTGTCACATGTTGGCACAAACACAACTGTGAGACACACATATCCGAAGGTTATGACACCTTACTAAGTCGTTTATACAGTGCTACCAACACAAGTACACAGTGGCCAGGTTGCAAACTTAATATTTTAGTCTTTGCAGGCCCTACAGTCTCTGTGGCAGCTACTCAACTCTACCCTTATGGTCTGAAGCAACCAGAGACAGTATGAAAACAATGAGGTGTGACTGTATTCCAATAAAACGTTCATTCCCCAAACAGGCAGTGGGCAGGTGGGTTTGCCCAGGTTTTAGTTTGCTGACTCTCACTCTGGAGCAGCAATGTCCAGTCCAGGAACCCAGGTTCAAATGAGTTCTGCAAAACTAGGTGGACTATTTCAAAAATTCTGACAGAAAAGGTGCGCTTAATTTCACCACAATAACACAGGCTAACCGAAATCTCTTGGCTTAAACCATATCAGCTACTTGTTTTGATAGTGTAACTACTTTGCATTGTCTGAGCAACAAAAATTGGGAAATAATAATTAATAAATACAATTCAATAATCAAAATCTTTCAAAACATGAGATTGACGATGCGGAGAGGACAGGTAATAAAAGAGACCCTACTGCTTAGAAGCAGACAGGGCATCTCGAAAGTACCTCACGCCATGTGTCTGTCTAGGAGATTCCCTCGAGTAGCTCAAACACCTGATGAAGTAGGACATCATCTCCTACCCCATGAGGAACACAAGTCTGTGTGAAAACACCTCACTGTCATTACCAATACTAAGAGCTAACATTCGGAGTCCTCGCTGAGAAAGGAAATATTTTACATGCCCATCAGAACCAAAGGCAATACCAACCCAGTCCTGGATTTTCTAGAACAAAATGAGAAACCACACAGCACTTAGGGAAAAGTAAGAGTGAGGAGACCTTGGTTCCCTCGCTGACTTCCTGGGTAACAAGCAGGCTGACCAGATGTCCCATTTTAAATGGGACAGAAAACCACGGTCCTGTCCCATTCCAAATGGCACAGATGGTCAGCCTACTGACACCCTGAATGTAGCCCAGTGAGCCGAGGCTGACCACACGGACCATCTGAAACAGGACGGGACTGTTGTTTTCTGTCCCATTTAAAATGGGGCATCTCGTCAGCCTATATAACAAGTGGCGATTCACTGAGTCCAAGTAAGTATCAGCTCTTAACCTGTGCCTCCACAGTGTCATGCTAACACGGTACTTAATTCACTCTTTCTTGAATGAATGAATTTTACAACCAGGCTCGACGTTATAAAAGATACAGAAATGAATATGAGATGATCTACGCCTCCCTAGGGTTCATGGTCTAACAACGGAGCCGTGAAAAATGACGACACGTAACACACAGCATCTATACACAGCACTGCACTTCCAGGTTCCCGCTGGCGTCCGTGGACTGAGAGGACCTTGTCCAGCCTGCTCATACAGTCTCTCCAGCTCCAAGCAGTCTGTAATGATGATTTCGAGGTGGCGAAAGGAAGAGCCAAATGCAGCTAGCACAATGACAATGTGCCACCAAGCAGGGGAGGTGCTGCCTAAAAGGGTCTCAGACACTTAAGACAGAATTGATATCTATAATTACTCCAGCACTGTTTGTAAGGAAAATCACTGCAAACAATGCACGTATTCATGGGTAGGGATACATAAATTCATGTATGCCTCTACGCCATGGGAAATTTTGCAATTCTCAATAAAAATTAATTAGATTTATATCTATTGACTTGAAAGACATTTTGAAGTTTCACTGTTCCTTACCCCAAAAGCCTGGTAAGGCAAATTCTCACGCATGTCAATAAAATTGATTCCCTCCATCAATTAGTACTTGGCCCTGAAGACAAAATCATTGTGTCCTGCTTTAAGAACATTGATGTGCTCAAGCCAAGATTAGGAGGCACACACAAAATCAGCTGTGACTCCTCACTTACAAAGGTGTTTTCCCATTAACAAAGGTACACCAATAGATTCCCTAAAATTGAATGTTTTACAGGGTGTGAGGAAAGCATGAGGTCTCCTGGCAACTAAAGTGACGTGAACTTTACAGAAACTTCTCCTGCATAAGGTGAGGCCCACGTTTAAATACCAGAAGATACTTTCGCTAGAAAAGAAAGCCATAAAAGATAGATTACATCAAGAATTCAGGGAAGAACCTATATGTCACCCAATGGGTATATTATAGAATACTGGCATATATGCATGTGCGTATGTATATGTGTGAGTACAATTTTACATATAATTTGGATAAAGTATAAATATTTTATTTGAATACATGAATCCTACTTTCCCACTTGGCTTCCTTTCAAAAAAGCAAACACCTGATTGGTCTTCAATAGCTCCTAACAGTCTAGTTTTGAGATCCTCAGCCTTTCAGCTGAAAAGTTAACAGTCTATCTATACACAAAGATTAAATGCATCAGGAGATACTTTGTACAGTTGCGGTTTCATTTGGGAAACGGAAAAAACAATCTTTAGAGTTGAAGAGACCTTTACTGAAATGCTGGCTCCACCACGGTGGCGCTGGACAAAACTCTGAACCTGTTTCCTCATCCAGAAATAGTAACAGTCGCAGCATTTCCCTTGAACAATCGTCATGCAGGATGAAAACACTATCCATGAAGCCTCTGGTACGACTCTCGGCATAGGGCACACGCTCCATAATCGTTACCTGCGTGACTTTTCACAAATTGGTCTTTCTTAAAGGAGGGCACATCTATACTGCCATCTCTCCCATTGTAGCAAAAAAATAGAAACCAGTTCTGATCCAGGGCATACCTGACAGCTGAGAGTGAAAAGTGGAATGGGAAGGTGGCTCCACCCCGCAACGCCTTTCTCATTCATTTAGATGTGTCCCAGGACATTTAGAGGCTGGCTGCTGTATTTCTTAGGCTGTGTCCAAACCTTGTAGTCAAAACTGTCAGCTTTTAAAATATTTATCTTCCCCTTCCATCCTTCCTTCCAGTGGATCCGAGAGAGTGACTGCTTACATGGCCTTTCCCCCTCCTGACAAAAGAAACAGTAAAGTGGCACCTGGGCAGACATTATACACACATACACCAAGGACGAACCATGGTAACCCCAAGTACAGCTTTGTCCATCACGGCAGCTTCAGTGAGACCCATGGTGGGTTTGTGCGTGAATTCTGCTTCCCACATTCCGTAGTCTTGTATCTGTTCTAAAAACCTGGTGGCAACAGGAATATTTAAAACTCAGGTCTGCCGAGTGCTTTAAGGTCTGAATGCTAAATACTATTGCCACACAAGCTTCTCCCAGAACAGGCTGCCTAAAATGAAGATTACAATGGCAGCCCAGGCTCAATCTACCTCTTGTTTAATGGTGCACAAGGTACTTAGGTTGATAGCCAAGGCGTATGCGCAGCTTTGTGGGGGCAGCTCTCCACAGAGCATGTTGTGTACAAACAGAGGTCATGTCAGCGCGTGTCGTCCTTAACCGACACGCCGCGGTTTAGGTGAGGGCTAACCTGCCGTTGCAGCAATGTGATTTATCGAGGAGGGTGGTGTGAATAATGCGGAGGCCTTGACCACTGGCCTTTAATTCCTCTCATTTAGACAGGCTGCTCTTCCCCATAAAACAGTCATTCTGTAAATTAATGTGCTTTATTTGAAAAGTGACATGTTGTGCTGGCTTGTGCTGAAAGGCAAATTACTCTGGTTTGCCAGTTTCCCAACCAAGCTACAAGGGATCCAGCCCACTCCACCCAGGGTAGCAGAAGAAATCTAAATGGGCAGCAAAGAAGACAAAAGCCACCGTTTCTCCCCGAGGTGCACAGGCACCCCATTCACCACCAAAAGTCACGCCTGCTACAAAATAATGGGAACCATGCTCAGCACTGCGCCCGGCCCCATCTACCTGGAAGCACCCCAAATATGGGTGTCTGCCACAGCCCAAGGTGGCTCTTTACTTCTCTGAAACCCAAAGCCAAACAGGCAGTGAGTCAACCTACTGCTTTTCCTTGGTTAGGACTTAATGCAATTCCGGGGAGGAATGAATGATTGGATGTGCACAGCTCACATCCAGACCCTCCGTGCTCCCCAGCCAGAGTGGGTGATTCAGAGCGCAGACGCTAATCCGCCCCCAGCGCTGTGACTGGCTATCAGAGAACTCCAGCAAGCCCCGCAGATCTCAAAGTACATCTTGTCTAATCTGTACAAGACAGCTAACACCTGCCTCCGAGGGCTGCCGTGAGGTCAGACAGACACGGTGCCCACGACAGTGACTGGCAAATGGAGCAGCGCTTGCAAACAGCAGTTGTTGCTATTATTATCATCTTAGAGCTCCTTGTCACTGAGATCTTCCACAACTCTCTATTACCAAGAAAATAACAACCAGACCCCAGCCCGGAGATGAAGACCCACCCCAGCCCACATCCCCTCTCCTACCTTGTATCTTCCTTCCTCCCAGCACAACCCATTTATTTCAACCATACATCTTTTAGTTAATCCTTGAACACATTATACCAATTCCTACCCCTTAGACTTTTGTTCATACCATCCCAAAATACTCCTGTCATCAACTAACTCAGCCTATCTAAATTCTACCCATTCATAAGTCAGTAACAGACTTTTAGAACCTAATATGTGGGCCACAGGAAAACACAGGACTCAGGCTGGCACTGAGGGTAATACACCCGCTCCTAGACCCAGTGCATGGTGCTGGGTGGGAGTCGCGTGACCCAGTGTGAGCCAATGAGTGTGTTTTTAAGGATTCAGGGGAGAGAAAGTTGTACTTTTTCCCTTGGATCTCTTGCTGGGGAGGAACAGCTTGAAAATACAGAAAGGCCAACTCAGAAACTCTTTGACTCTCTAGATCATCCCCTTAAACTTTTTAGTTACAGGAGCCCATAAATTCCCAGTGTTTGCTATTTGAGTATGGCTTGTTTCACTTGAACCCCAAAGAACTGTGACTAATACCAATATTAATAGCAGTTCCAGTTGCGTGTGAAGAAGCACTATGCTAATTGCTTTACATACATGATACCTTCTAATTTTTCACTTTTATAGACCTGTTGAGACACAGAGAGGTTCAATAATTTTCCCAGGGTCACACTAGTAGTGACCGTGCCAAATGTCAAGACTCTCAGCCGCGTGCCACCTGGGGACACTAACCTCCGTGGGTGGCTTCCGGCATGTGTAGGGAGGCTTGGGGGTCTTACAAGGGCCCTGTTTTCAAACACTGACTTAGTTGGGAGGGGCTCCAGAACACTGTGCTTTCACAAAGCACTCCTCTCGCTGACTGACCTTCACCCACCCCTACAGCAAAGCCAAGACTCCTAACGAAGGGCCAGTGGGAAGTGTACTCAAGGCCAGTGTAAATCAATGGGGGCACTAATGAAATCGCTTCAGGTTCTACAGCAGAAGGCAAAACTTTCAGAGGCGTTGGACCCTGTGCCCTTCAGAGAAGCAAATGAATGCATATGTTGGGGATTGAGGGGATAGGAGCAAACCTACACATAGTTCTTCCATTGACTTCAATGTGTAATCATTTCTTGCTTAACCATATTGTTAGAGAAGGCAATATTCCACGTAAGTGATTTCACAGATAATGGAAACTCACTGTTTATTTTTTTATTATATTTTTGAATGAAACACTGGATAGTTCAATACTGTTAAAAGGGTTTCCTCAACATGATTTCATCATGACCTAAGGTGTGGAGGTTATTAGGATGTATAGAGTATTTGTTTAAAGCACAGGTAAGCCGCACTGCCTAGGTTTGTATCCCAGTTATACAATTTTCCTACTGTTGTGACCTTGGGAAAGTTTAAAAAAACCTCTATCTAAGCTACATTTTTCTACATCTGTAATACAAGGATAATAGTAAGACCATTCTCATTAAAGTGCTGTGGGAATTAAATAAGACCATGCAAGTAAAATGCTTAGCACTGTGCCAGTCAAAAAATATTAGCCCTTTCTTTGTTGTTATAAATAATAATATTAATTGTTAATGTCATTATTTGCATGTCATCAATTTTTTGTAAGACAGTGATTTCTTTAGAACCTTCACAGTATATAGCATCCCTAAATGGCCCCAGGCTGTTTTATAATTTCTTTTTTCCACTTTCTGTAGTTCTTTTGACTCTAAGATTTCAGGCTGTGAGCCATTACAGCTGTCAGCCTGAATGTTATCTACATTCTGCTGCCAATTTACAATACTGCCAAACTTGTGAGAAATACACATTCAACAAGATTCCTACCATTAAGCTTTGCAGTGACTCTCTCAGCCACTAGAGGTCTACCCTTCACTCACGGGTTCACTGTGCTGGGCTTCCCAGAGGTCTGCTGGTCTAACGGAGCTCCATGTTTTATTGTAACAAACCAAACCACGTTAGATAATGCAACGATTCCCTTAACTTTGTATTCGGAGCTCTCCACAGCACAGTTCGTACGTACACTTCTAACCTCATAGCCCACTATTTACCATATACAAACCACCACTCCCAAATAAATGCAGGTTCTCATTGTTTCCCAAACAGTTCTTGGGCTTCTTCCTTTCTGCCTTTACACACACTATTTGCTACCACTGACAAGCAACTGACACCCCCTACACACACACACACACACACACACACACACACACTCACACTCTCTCTCTCTCTCTCTCTCTCTCTCTCTTTCTCTCTCTCTCTCTCTCTCTCTCTCTCTCTCTCTCTCTCTCTCTCTCTCCTCTCTCTCCCCCAACAGTGGCCTTTCCATTTATCTAAATTCTTTTCATCCTTCAAAGACTGGTCAGGATCCACCTCTTTATGAAGCATTGTCTGTATTTCAGTTTACTGGTGATCCTGCCCCTCCTCTGAACTCACTGAACTTTTAGATCTATGCCACTCACTAGCCAATGAGTCCCTTTCTATTTGAGACTCATCTCACATTATTACTTTGTATCTTTAACTCAGAATATATTGATGCTTTGTCTCTCCAACTAGACTGTAATCTCTGGAAACCATGTCTCTCTATTCCATCTAAGTGTCCAAGAGCAATAAAAGGAAGGTATGACCATTTTTTGAGCACCCAATATGTGCCAAGCACTGTTGGTCACTCCATAATATTGATCAATTAGCCTAACAGATGGATACTTCTATTGCCTTTGTAGAAATTAAGTCTTAATGATGTAAAAAGACTTGGCCTAGGCCTCACTGCAAGTAAACCAAAACCAGATCTGGCCCCAAAGATCATGTATTTTTGCCCCATTAAAATGATACGTATTTAACACCACATGAGGTGCCTCCTCAATAAATACTTAGGGGTTGCTTAAACTGCTAAGCAGCAGCTTGTGCTGAATTCTGCAATGTTAGACTATGAGCCAACCCGCAGCATGGATCCCCAGTCCTCAGACCCCGCAGTCTCCACATGGTAACTCGGGGAGCGCAGTAAGCCAGGGCTCCTTCTCCAGCTAGAGCAGCTCTGAAGGCACTACGCCTGGCGCCCAGCACATTACACGTCGCAAGGATCTAATGATCTTCTCAGATGAACACTGGGGAGGTGAGAGTCACAGAGCAGTTACACAGGCAGCACACAGGCAATTATCAAAGAGTACGTGAGGCGCGCACACACATTTTCCCCGCTGGTGGCTGTACAACTCTGGTAGCACTACGATCCCGTTAGCCATAATATTATGAAATATGTCGCAAACAACTGGATTTCATTTCCAACAGCATAGATTAACCAATTACACATGTGCACACAGCATCTGCTAACCTAATAATTAAGATATTCAAAAAGTCACCTAATGGCACCAAAGTCGGGATAATGGGATAATTGTTACAGTGTTTAAAAGAACTTAAAGACACATAATCCAGTCACCCATGTGGCACACCAAACGGAATGCTGCTTTTTCACGGTCTCTTTGAGCACGGTGTTTGGATTAGCACGGTGTGAAAAGCAGCAACTGCTGTTATGTAACTAAACCCTGCATATACAGTTGTCAGTCTGGGTAAATTTAACTCTGCAGGTTTAAGGCAGAGCTTTGCTCGCCAGAGCAGAACTTAGGAAACAACGAAAATTTAAAGACACACTGCCCTATGACCACAGGGTTGGACAGCGGGTTAGGGAGCTGCTGGGAGAGCGAGGTGGAGACGGCCAGCACAGCTCGCTGGTGCCCCACCAGGGCGTAAGCCCCCCCCAACAGCTGGTTTGAAAACAATGAGTACTGACAAGAGCATGGCTGTTCAATTACAAAGCTGCCTGCGTTTTCCCTCTCCCCACGTGGCAATAAAGGCACTTAGGGGGCCTGGGACCGCACTGGAATGTAGAATCAGGGGGAGGCTTTCCTCACAGGCAGCTTCACAGTGAGAACAAAGTGGGTCCCGTATCCAGGTGAGGGCTCCACCATTCCCATGGCGTGGAAAAGGCTGCCAAGAGCAGAACGGAGGCTCGGGGTCTAGGCCTGTCCCTGCACTGCCAGTCATGGGGCTCAGGAGAGGTCCCCTCACCTCCCTGTGCCAGAGGTTTGCCCACTGCAAACTAAGGGGCACAGGTGAACCCCCCAGGAGGCCCCTCCAATTCTGTCGTTCCTCTCTCTGGTTTTATCAGCGGATCTTTATTCACTGCGGACAAGGAATAACTCTGCAGGGACTCTCTCATTCTAAACCCAGCTACTTCAGGTGAGGCTAAGAGAAGGACATTCGCTGGGAACTGTCAAGATGTCAAAACCTATAAAGCCACTGGACCATGTTTCCAATCCTCTTCACTGCCCAGCAGAGCTCATTATGAAGCGGGTTTGTCCTGGACCCTGTCCAAAAAGCCTGATGAAGTCAGGCTCGGCAAGGAGGTTCCCACTCACAAGGTGTTCTCCCCACTCAGAGCTCACAATCTTACGGTGAGGGCTGCACAGGTCACTACGTCTGAAGACAAGACACCCCCCGTGAGTTCAAGGGAGGCCTGAGAGCTGGGCTGGTTTACTTTTTGTTGGTTTTGTGTGGAGTGAGGGACATATTTTTCAAGGAGAAGGTGGACCAGCAAAATGCTGGAAAAACTCACAGCACTGAGCAGAGTTTCCATTCTGTTTTGTCTGCAATGGGGCCGGGCTGTACAAGGCTAATAAGGCACTCACCTCAGGCACAGAATTTCAAGGGTGCTAAAAAAAAAAACTCAGTAATCAAGATAAATAATATTTAATACAACGTTTTAAAAGTCAATGTCAATGCAATGATGAGCAAAATATGAACATTTTAAATAGAGCAGCAGTCTAGTAATAACCACACAGCCAGATTCTTTTTAAGAATAGGTCTGTTTTGCATGAAATAAACCATCATAACATCTTCCGATCCCATTTTAAATTTAGATCTAGGAAAACAACCAGAGGGAGTTAGTGCTGATGACTTATCCACGTTCTAATCCTTATATCCACATCTCCATTTGCCAAACATTCTAATCATGGATATTTGGGAACAAGCAATAGATCTGTGGCATCATGCCAGGGGGGTATGCCAATGAGAGGGTATCTGGCTTCTGTCTGCTGAGACCAGACTGAGCAGAAATTCTTAGGGATGACTCCAGGAAAGTTTGTGTCTCAGAAGGAAACATTACCCCCTCCCCCAAATTGTATTCCAGAATGAGAATTCTTTAAAATAATTCTTAGTTGAGTACTGATAAAGTTGTGGCCTGCATTATATTTTTCTCTTTAAAAAAAAAGGTGACTGTACATGCTACTATGTGTTCCTCTGTAAGCACAGTCCTGATGATACCACCCCTTGCTCACAAACCCCATGTGGCCACCAGATGCCTACAGACTCCTTTCGAACTCCAAAGCCCAGAAATCAAGAGCCTTACTCTCTACGCTCATGCCAACCACTCCTTAGACTCCCCTTTCCCCACCTGGGTTCCCCAGCCCCACTGCCTTCGCAGAGTCTGTTCTCACTGGAACCAGAAGCACCCTTGTCTCACCTGCTCCAATCCATCTCTCCTTCTCTAGCTCTTTCATTCATTCTCCCAGTCTCAATTCTGCAGCTGCCTTGTCCGTGAAGCCATGGAGCTCTGTTGGGTGCTAAATTATGGGACAACTTAATGTTAGTAAGAAATAAGTCCAAGTAGCTTTTATATTTCCATTTAACACAAAACGAACCAAACGTTTAATTTACTAGTAACACCGCGTTGCCAAAGCATGCTGATTGCTCCTTCTCTACCCCCAGGAGCAGCACCACGGGCAGATGGAAAGGAAAGGGGAAAATGGGGAAAATGAGACTCATTTTCCTTACCGCCTCCCCCTGGAACAACGTGAGTGTTCAATAAAAGAATAAACAAACGCATCTAACTTCCAGTAAAGACCAAGTGTGGGAAAGGGTCCAGCCAACGGCCCCAGATACAGACCCAAGGTGGAGCGCCGCCTGCTCCTGAAGAACACACACGCAGAAACGCACACCAGCCTTGGCCGAGTGGACGAGGACAGAGAAACTCCATTTCCCCTCCGGAGGCATGGCCGGAGTCCCCGCCCCGCCAGGCCCGTGCCGCCCGCCCAGAGTGGTTTGTGTCCACAGCTAAGGGCCTGGTGCTCTAAGCCTGCTCTGTCCCCGAGCACAGCAATTCAAAACCATCTTAGTCACACAGATAGAAGGTGAAAGTATATTCCAAGCAAACTACTGGACTGAGGTCGAGTTTATCAAACCAATTACACTGAGATGTTCTGGGAAGGGGGGAATGTAATCACATATGACAGGGATTATCAAAACTGCTTACACAGTAAATCGGGAAACAGATAACAGGCTGACAACAGCATACACCTACGTGGCTGAGGAAGTGCAGGCTCTAATTCCCCGGAGCTGTACAACAGAAATAACAACACAGAACACGCTGTGCAGCCCTGCTGGGTACCTGGGAGCCTCTGGGCGAGGGGCGGAGGCTGAGGAGGTATGGCGCAGGAGGAGCAAAGGCGCCCCCTGAAAGGCCCGTGTCAGGACCTTGTCTAGCAGGGGGCCATTTCTCGTTACACCTGTCCAAAACATCTTAATGCGGCCTGACCTCGCACCAGAGAAATACAGCACTAAGTCAGGGGACTACTCAGGGAGCAGAAAGAGACAGATAGAAGCTGGAGTGGCACACTGTGGTGCGGACTGCAGACGACCAGAGCACCACCCGGCAGAAGAGTCGGGAAGAGCGTCCCTGCAGGGTTCAGGCGTCAGCTGCCGCATTCTGAGGTACATGGCCTAGAAAGCTATGTGGGGCTTCTTGAAGTACACAAGTGCCACACACACTGAGAAAGTCTCTCTCCCATCCAGACCTTGCCTCTCAGGTGTTCAGAGGGCCATTTAGGGCAAGCCAGGCTAGCAGAGTGATTTTGAATCTCAAAAAAATAGTAATAACTTAACTTTGGGGAACACAGAGTCATGGCAAGATCCATGAGGCCTAGAGCAAAAGCAAACTGACTGCAGGAGATAGCTAATGAATCACTGACAGACAGGACACCAAAATAGAGGCCCTAAATAAAGCAGCTGACCTGGAAAGGGAAATAAATACCTACATTTTAAAGGAGGGACCTCGTATTCCTCCGTGCACCACTGGGTGTTGTTTTCTGTTCACAATGTGGCATCTTGAAACACCCTCACAAGTTTGGCTGACTCAGAGCACAGGCTTAAACTTTATCAACGCCTGCGACAGTAGTGATTTGCATCAAGTTCAATGCTGTCCTTTTGGCAGTTGTTGCACTTAATTGAGTGAAAAAAGCTGTCAGTCTAAAGCCCCAGTCCCAAGGTAAATTCACTCTGAACTAACCATCTGTTAGGGCTTCTCCCAGGGTAGTCAACACTTACCATCCAGAGGACTGGATTCACTTCCTCATAATTAGATCATTCCTGAATTAAATTGACGGTCTCAGGGAAAAAAAAAATATGCAAAATATGTTTTGAGACCAGAAAGCAGAAGCTGACTTGTTTTAACAAAAGCAAGAGGCGACATATTTTTTCACAGCAATAGAGCAGCACAACAAATGATTTTTCTAAATTAGGCTCCACAACAATTATTATCTTCCATGCCACACTCATAATTTACATTCGGGTTTTTGTTTTGAAAGTTGAGGCATTCCTGGGAGGCACCACACACAAACCCAAAGGACGGGTGGCTATTGTTTTCAGACCCAGATGCCCAAGCAAGGTCAGACCAGGTTGACCAATCTTATTAAGTGTTGTGAATGTCAAAGTCTCCGTGAATTTGTTGGCATATCCATGAACCTGCTGCCTATTCAAAATAAAGGGAAAGAATTACAGGCAGTTTCTTGTATCTCACGGTAGCCTTGGGGGTTGGAGAGACTGGGTAGGGGGAGGTGGCTAAAACAATCCACTAAGAGATAAATCTGGAACCAGGCCCCCAAAGCAATGCAATCATGCTGCAAGCAAAAAGAAGGGAAGAAATGAAACAGGGGCAGGAGGGATTCTGAAGGTTTCTCTGTAAACATGATTTCATTCCCTACCAGTAATTGGGTGATTTGCCTCCAGTCAGACTCAGTCCCGTGGGTACTTAACTGCACAAGGTTTTTTCAAATACTGCACATTAACTCAAAATTTTCCAGGAAATATTTCTGAATTAACTAAAGTGTTTAGTAATTCTTTCTATTGTTCAGAAGTTTGACACCACTTGGTTATCATCACATTTCTGATGAGACAAAGAGACAGAAAGTAATGAACCACCGTCTCACAGGGCCTCCTGCAGCCATGGGCCAGGAAAGATTAATGTAACTCAAAATAGAATGAGACCAACTTATTTTTGCCTGAATATCCAGACTAGAAATTTCAATGGCCACTTTCGTATGGATGTGATGATGTGAGAAGTAAGATAAAGGATGACGGACAGAAACAGAGAAAGAACCATTAGGACCTCATAACATCCCAGATTAAATACAGCCTAAGAGATTACCGTATGTAATATTTCTCAAACTTGCCTGGTTTTAATAGCCACCTGGGGCATTTGATAAAAACATATGGTTTTCGGGTCCTCTGGAGCATCAGTTCCCAAGTGGTGGTACGTGTACCCCCAGGGTACATGCTGGGCCAGTCAGGGGTATGTGAAAAATAATCAGTAATGGCGAAAAAGCAAGTAAAAAATGCAAAAGATTAGGTATGGAACAATAATGTTAAGTTTGAATCACCGTGATGCAGACACTTGGAAATGAGATCGCATTAGTGACCTATGACGGGTGAGGGCGTGGCTACGAACCCTCCCCCCAAACCGCTCTTCTACCAATCATTACACAGTTTCAGAACTATCCATTTGTGACCTTTCTAGAACTTCCCCAAACATACAAATACACCCAGAGCCAGACTGTTTGACCAATTTAGTTATTTACTGAGTAAAAGTAAGTGCGTTGTCTTTAATCGTGATTCTTTTCAATCTTTTTTTCTTTTAATGTTTAACATAATTTCAGTTATTATTGGGATTGTTAAGCATGTCAGTTAAGGATCAGTGGGTGAAAACAGGAACGGTTAAAAATCCAAATCTTGATGTGGATTATAACCCGTCACCAAGTGCTTCTCACCACGTGTCCGCAGCTCCGAGTGCACCCACAGCGGGAGACAGTAAAAAGGTGCGGCCTCAGGTACCGCACAGAAGAAAAGGAAATGCTCTGAGGGGTGTATTAGACACGGGTTTGCATTTGTAGGGGATGGTGACCGTCCTAAGCCTTTGTGTGCTGTGTGGGGGGAAGTATTATCCAATGGTGGCATGAAACCTCTCTACTCATGTGACATTTAGAAACTAAACATCCTATGTATAAAAACAAAGAAATACATGATTTTTGGCACTTAGAAAAGCATCCAACTATTATTTCACACATGATGTCAGGAAAGAAAGACAATGAGAATGCAGTTGAGGCTTCATACCATATTGCTTATCACATAGTTAAATGTGGTAAAAACCACCCATAGCCGAAGATTTAATTTCTCCCTGTATTAAGGATACTGCTTTTTTGTATGTTTGGGGAAGACCATGTCTACAAAATCAATGCTATCTCCTTTTCAAACAATACAACGTCTCCACAAATTCAGAAAATGTCTGATAATGTTGAAGCTGTAGTAGCATTAATAGACAGAATTAGAAAAAGTAAACTCTTTTCCATCCAGGTGGATGAAAGTGTGAATGTTGCTGATTTATCTGTTTTGCTCATCATCGCAAAGTACTTGGAAATGAAATTGAGGAAAACCTGTTGCTTTGTTACCCATGGCAGAGTGTACCACAGGTGAAGGTACTTTTAATGCCATCAATGGTTATTTCATTGAAAAGGACATTAGTTGGTCAATCTGTTGTGGTGTCTGCACTGGGGGAGACAAGCCTATGTCAGGTTTTATAGGCCTATGCAGCCGAATTAAAGAAGTGGCTCCCCATGTACCATGGAGTCACTGCTGCATTCATAGACAAAGTCTTACATCCAAGCCTCTTCCCAGTGAACTGAAAGATGTTCTTGATGGGGCTGTGTAAACTGTAAATTTTATGAAGTCACAACCACGAAACTCCAAATTGTTTAAAGCGCTGTGTGAAGAAATAAACAGCATTCACAGCACATTCCTCTTGCATACAGAGGTCAGGTAGCTGTCTCATGGAAAAGTACTTACGCAGACGTTTGAACTTAGACTTGAAATATAGGTGTTTTTTGAAGACCATCATTTCCCTCTTGCTCTAAATTTTCAGTATTGTGATTGGCTTCAAAATCTTGCACATTTATCATATATTTTTCTAGAAATAAACAAACTCAACTTGGGACTTCACAACAGCTCAGTCACTATATTCAAAGTAACCAACAAAATCGAGTCAATGAAATAAATCTGGACTTTTGGAAAGCATGTATTGAAAGCAGTCAGCCTGAAGTATTTGAAACTCTGCACAACTTCTTATCTGAGAATGACTTGCACCCATCCCAAAATGTAAAAAAGAATATTGTATAGTAAGTCATTAATATTGTATAATAAAGTGTCCTTTTATAAGCATTTCCCTCAATGTAGAAAACAACTGGATTGCAGATCCCTTCAATGAAGAATTTTCAAACTTTCAATCAATGAAAAAGAGCCATTAATCAAACTTTCAACTGATTTGTTTTTTTAATTCTGATTTTAAAAGGAAGCATCTTATTAGCTTCTGGGTAGATGTCAGTGAGGAATACGAACAGCTCAGTGAGAAGGCACTCAAATACCTCATGCCATTTACTAACACTGAACTAGGAGAGAGCTTTTTCTTCTTACACCTTCATAAAAAATAAGTACCAACAAGCTTAATGCAAGTCCAGATTTAAGACCGTGTCTTTCACCTTTTGACCCTGATTTTAAGAAACTAAGTGCATCAAAGCAAGCTCAACGATCTCACTAACAGTGTTTCGTTCAGCTAGTGATCTGCATAAGAATTATTACAGACTTTTCAGATAACACAATATTATTATTAATAATAAAAGTTTGTTACATACTTGATCATTATCAGTACTTACCTGTGTTACGAACATTATAAAATAAATCTGTGGTTGTACTTTTAGTGTAGGAATTTTTCTTTCCTAACTTACTACCGCATTTCCCCTATTTTACACTGAGAGAGGCACCGAACCCAAGTGGCAGCATTTAAAAACAGCTGTCTTAAAACCAAGGGCACCACTTACAGGAACAGGTTTAAAATGGGCCCACAAGTGGGAACGGGCTGGGACCCACTGCTCTAGAGACACAAGTCCAGCAGGTCTGGGCTGAACAACCCGTTCTTCCACGTAAATTTACTAGAGGCCAAAGCTCAGCGTGAGACACAAAGGCCAGCAGCCAAGAAAACGTATTAGAGCCAGAAAAATACATTAAAACAACAACAACAACAAAAGTTGGAGCCAGAAAATAATGACCTCATGAGGCATCGACGGCCTGCGGCGATGTGGGGCAGAGGGACACACATCCCTGCATCCAATGCCCCGGGGAGGGGACACAGGAAGGAGCTGGGGTGCTACCGCCCTCATGGGGGTGGGAGATGTGATCTTGTCTCCGCCCTAGGACAGAAGCTAGAGTTGAGATCCCAACTTAAAAAAGAGATCCATGAAAAGCTGTCCCCTTCATAAAAGAAAACACTAGAAAAACTCTACCCCTTGCTCAGGGACCTGAAAAAGGAACTTGGCATCTACCGAGAAATCCAGATTGGAAAAGGAAAATGTCTCTTATAAGAGGTTGAAATCTTAATCCTAGGCAAATGTATTGAGGTTCCGCATACACGAGGGCTGTCCGGAAAGTACCCAGCCACATACTGTGAAAAACAGAGGCATTTCTGGCTGGGTTTTTCCCGGACAGCCCGCGTGTATCTCCCTTGTGCTGCAGGTTAGAAACCCTTTCTCAACTCAAGCTATACAGGATTCTCTGGGGAAAAAATTCTGACAAAGATGAATGCACAATAAAAAATTACAGCCCTATAACCTCAAACTAATACAGCAGACTCTCAACCAGTCCCCATAGGGGTTGGCAGATGCCGGATAAATGTAAGCAGACTCTCCGTTAGCTGGAATTTTTTTATCAGTTCCTTCAGAGTGCCGGCTGCTTGCATTCCAGTTAATGGAGAGTCTACTGTAAAACACTGAATGTCAACTGTAACTTTTAAAAAATTACAGTTATATATGATAAAGATCTACTGTACATGAGATACAAATAACAAAAATTAGCATCATTAGAACTTGACAGAATATTCTGGAAGATTCTATAAAATAAGCAACTCAAAAACTATTAAAGAGGTTAAAAAATAGGATAAATAATGCAGACAGAACACTATGGCAAAAAAATAGACAAATCTGAAAAAAAGGACAAATATTATCATTTAAAATTAAAAATTCAAAGGATGTGAGACCAAAGAACGTGTCTGATATGTTTCCATTCATACAAAATTCAGTAAGAGGCAAACAGCATTCAGCTTCGGGAGGGTCTTGCCTGGGAGGGGCTACTCAAGGCAGAAGGCAATGTTCTGGACCTTGGTCTGGGTCACGGTTACACGGGTGTGCTCACATATAAAGCTATCATTACTCCATTGCATGTATGTTAAACCACCCTTTTTAAAGTTCAATGAGCAATTTAGACAGTAAATTAGAGAAGATTAGTGAACTCAAAGAATGAACCAAGGAAATTCCCCAGAATGTTGAACAGGGAGAAACAGAGATAAAAGATCTGAAATAAAAGAGAAAGAGATCATTCATACATCCAAAAGGAGATTCAGAAAGACAGACTGAGAAGAGAGACGGTGACTGAGAATTTTCCAGAATGAAAGGAAAGCATGAGTTATCAGAGCGAAGAAGCTCACCACGTCCTGAGCAGGATGAATAAATAAATCCACACCTAAACATATCATAGTGACCCCACAGAACACCAAAGAAAGAGCAAATCTTACAAGCAACTGGGAAGACAAATTACCTATAAAGAACAATGATCTCGCTGACAGTAAACTTATCACTGCACAATCTGTGCCTCCTCTTAGTCAAAGGCCACCCCAGGCTGTTAACAATGTGGAGAGTAAGTTCTGCTTCACATGATTGCAGAGAGGACATATCCCCACCCCCTCCCACAGGGGCCTTCCATGTTAAATGTACCCTTCAATCATCTCATCAACAGGTTGTTATGGGACACCCACTGTGTGCCAGCCTGATCAAGGAACATCCCTGCTCTCAAAGAGCTTAAAACTCTGGATTCAAGTGCATTTTCAATGCTGTGATGGCTGAAATACAGATGCTCTAGAAGGCAAAAGATGCCTAACCCAGAGGAGAGAGGTCAGGGAAAGCTTCCAGGAAGAAGCAAATTCAAGCCGGGATCTATCGGATAAATGGAATTAGCAAATGGGGACTGCGAACTCTGTAAGAGGAGGGCTTGTCTGTATGTGCACTACTGTACCCCTAGAACCCCGAACAGTGCTCAGTACCCAGGAGGTGCTTCCTGACTGAATGAGTGAGTGCGTAGGTCAATGGAGCGGCCAGAACACAGGCATACGTGAGAGCACGTGGAGGTGAGGACGCACAGCATGCCTGAGCACCACAGTTCATTACGGCTAGGGAACGGTATGTCTGTAAGGGGAGGATGGGGTGATGGGGAGGACAGGTGAGAAAGGAGGCTGGAATGCTAGACAGAGGCCAACTCAGGCTCTGTTAAAGTGTTTGCATTTTATTCTAAGAGCACTAGGAATTCAATAAAGGGCTGAAGCAAGGAAGAGATATATTAGATTTATATTTGCAAAAAAATCACTTGGGTCCTAGTGTCAATGTCAGAGAAGTTAGCACCATTCTCAAAGGAGAAAGAATACTTCCTCACCAGTAATATGATGAGCCGCTTTCAGATTTCCACCCAAAAGAGCCTGAGAGAAAAGAGGGGTGAGAGGGAGGAGGAGGGGAAAGGGGGAAGAGAGAGAGAGAGAGAGGAAGAGACAGAGGAAGAGACAGAGACTGTGTGTGAGCATGTCTAAGAAATAAACCTATTAGAGAATCTAGGCTATCCAAATCCTACAGTGGGTATGTTTCCCAATCAGCCCCGAGGCTTATGGCAAAGATAAAACGGGAAAGCAATACGTCCCCAGCTCCCGCTGAACATTCTGTTCTGGCTTTTCAGTCTGAAAGCTTCAGTGCTGGTCAGCGCCGTTGCTGTTCTCGTGTCGCCTGCCCTGCACTGGTCCAAACCCTCCCCCGAAATAGCAGTGTGTCCCATGTTGGGCCCAGGCAGAAGCTTCCTAACTTTTATTAAGTTTGAGTTTTCCCCCTTTGTGCAAAAGCAGCAAACCAGAGCAGGGTCCACAGTAATGAGCATGGCGTTCCTTGTGCAGAGAGCTTCCAGAAAGGGGCAACAAGCCCACGAGAGTCTGGCTGAATAAAACCATGCTCCGGCAAATGCCAAATTCAGCAGCTTCTCGGTTGGCAGCTCCTGCTAGGGCTGCAAAGCACCAGAGGAGCTGGGGCGGTTCTGAGGATGCGTCATCCTGGTGTGCCTGTGCCCCACCATGTGGTAAGCTCTGCATCCCTAACATTCATAGTCCACAGCACACACATCTGCCAAGCCACAGTCGCAGGGCGCTCTCAACAATCTGGTTAAAGTTACTTGTCAGGACTGCACGCAGGACTTCCTCCAGCAAAATCGGAGTTTCACTTTATCTAGGCAGCCGGAAATCAGCCAAGGCAGTGAGGGAGAGCGTCCTGTCTCAAGGACTTCTCTGGCACCACCGTTTTAGGTCCAGGAAGGGCAATGGGAAACCTAAGGAATGAAAGGCACACGTGCAAACGGAAGGATGAAGGAGCTGCCACAGGAACAGCCAGAGGGCACGAGAAAGTAAAAAACAAAGACAGTCTCCAGCGGTGGCTGTGGTCAGCTGACTTGGCTGAATACTGCACAACTCCACTTGCCTAGACGGCAACCTCCAGCCTCCGCAGACAGAAACGAGCATAAACAGAGATGGCAGGACCCCAGGGCACCAGGGCTGTTATCTAGACACCTTCGTCAGAGTGAGGGGAAGGGGCAGGGGCGCTGTGGTAGCTCATGTGGTGGAATGGTCTGGATGCTGAAGAACCAACTCTCCTAGGCCTCAGTTTTCCCATCTGCACCATGGGGTCATAGTTCTTGCCTCCTGGGAAGGTAGGGAGAATTTTAAGGATTGAGCTCAGTGTGTCCAGTCCCTAGAACAAGTGATTAGTAAGTTGGAGCTCATAACAGTTAAGAAGTCCTATCAAATCAAATATAAAAACTCCGGAGTAAATGTTCTTACAGACTCCCTGAAGATGCAGGTAATATTTTATTTCATCTTTATGCACAATGTCTGACAAGCGTAAGAACTGAACTCATGGCTGTGTCAGGAAGGAAGGGCGGGAGCAAGGGGGAGGAGGGAGGGAAAGCGTCAGGGACTCTGTCTTTTATTTCTCTCTCTTTGGCCCCCAGCAATAGTGTCAGGCACTACTGTGAATACTAACATACTCACAAATACATCATGTGTTGTATAGGAAGTATTTAGCTGTTGTCTGCCTGGTCTACAACACAAAGCTGAGTGCCTGCTGTATGCCAAGCCCTGTGTTGGAATCTCCGGGAAACACAAGCGTCACTCCACTGCATCCCTGTCCTCAAGGACCTCACAACGTAGGCTCATACATCAATCACCCCAATAATGATCAACTGTGATAATGCTGTCACACAGGTCCAAGTAAGATAAGCCACCACCCCTCTGTCCCCCATCCACCACCTAATAAAGAGACGGGACACTTTTTTCCTCACTGGTTCCTTCTTGGCTGAGGAAACTTTCCTGCTTTAAAGCTACGGGAGAGAAGGATAAAGATGTGACTGTGCCTGGATGCACCCTGGGCATTCACAAGCAGGCCTGGCAGCACGCAGCCCTGTGCAGCCTTCTCTGCCCATCGCTACCACATCTCAGGCTCAGCACAAGGGCTCTGAGGTTTAATGAAGAACGTCCTGGTTTATCTTTCTCTACAACAACGTACCATATGGATTCGACCAAGGCAAAGCTAACCCAGGACCCAGGAGGCAGGTGTGATGCTCTAAACATCACTGGGAATAGTAAACAGTCTTAACATCTAAATTCCAAAAGATGTTATGATGTTTAAAATTAGCATGCTAAAGAAACCTGAGTCGAGTTGCTGACTTTCATAGGCCTAGCCCTATTATAAAGCTGGAAAAATGTGTGTGTGTGTGTGTGTGTGTGTGTGTGTGTGTGTGTGTTTTGAACTCACAGGTATTGTGTGTGTATGCGAAACTAGGCATGTGTACACATGCAGGTGTATATTCATATGGATGTGCATACACACATACATACACACAGTACCTGTGGGTCCAACCTTTCTGAAATTTAGAATTGGATATGGCTACAAAACACATCTGCCATCGGGAGATGAGAAAGGCAAGTGGAGTGGCCTTTCTCCCTCATCCCATATGACACACTAGCCAAGGATGGATTCCAGGAAATTGAATGGACCTGGGAGCAGCTAAAGATGGAAAAACATTACAGATTAACCGCATTTCCAGAGCTAAACTCTAAACTGGAGAATCATTTGAGGAGCACCCGGAGTACTGAGCTGCCACCCTCCATTAGCCAAGAGATTACCAAGTGGAAATGCACATCTCCTCTTCACTTGAAACACTAAAAGAACATCAGATACCGAAATCACTAGAGTTGTCGCGCCTACGGCATCTCTTTCAAGAACTGAATCGCCCAAATACTTAACTCAGTCCCCTTCTCTCTTTTTTTTTATTGTTAGACTTATTGGGGTGACAGCTGTTAGCAAGGATTACATAGGTCTCAGGCATACAGTTCTACAGTGCATTGTCAACTTGTTGTATAGTAAGTTCACCATCTAATGTGAGTTCTCTTTCTACCACCAGTCCTCTTCTCAATCAATCTCCCTTTCCTTTGCAATTATATTTAGTGGTCTTTGTGACTCATAGCTAAAAGCAAAGCATGAATTTCTCTTCAAGTATTTCCTTCTCTGGATTTGTTGTTGTTCATAATAATCCTGACAAATTCCAGAGGAAAATGCTGAAAAGTGACATTACTAAGTCAGAGTAATGCCAGTGTCCTTAACTCTTGCTTCCAAGTATTTCATCACCAAATGTGTAAAACAAATGTAAAACAACAAGCCAGCTGTCATTAGGAAAGCTTTTGAGTCAAGTTTCCTAATGGGGAAACCTCACATTTATATTAATTTCATGTCACAAAAGGATCCACAGCTAGCGTTTTCACATCTACTTATAGTTACTACATAGGTATCTAATCACATTTTCAATGACCCAAACATCTCAGTCCAATGAATAGGAAGGTTTTACATGGTTTAAACACAAAACTCTAGCCTGTTCCACAAGAGAAGGCCTGAGATGAAGATATTGGATTTCTCTGAGAGAGACCTGCTATTTCCCTATATGGAGTAGGCTACAGTACAAATAAGTGTTTCATAGAACAGGAAAAAAAAAAAAGGAGCCCATCGACTGATGAATGGATAAATAAAATGTGGTATATCCATACACTGGAATATTTGCAGCAATAAAAAGGACTGAGGCACTGATACTTGCTACCACATGGATAAACCCCCCAAACATCATATTATGCTAAATGAAAGCAACCAGACAAAATTGACCACATATTGCATGATTTCATTGAAATGAAATGCTCAGAAAAGGAAAATCTATAGGAACAGAAAGTACATTAATGGCTTTCATAGACTGGGAAGAGTAAGGAATAGGAATAGCACATGGGAATCAGGAATCTTTTCTGGGTGACAGAAATGTTCCATAACTGAATTATGGTGGTGTTTATACAACTTCACAAATTTACTAAAAATCACAGCATTATATACATAAACGAGAGAATTTTATCATGTATAAATTATCCTCAATTTTTAAAAAAGTAGAAAGAATAAGGAACATGTATTCTTTGCTGGATCCTTAAAAAGGTTGGGTCTTAGTCATGAGGTCATACAGTGTCAGACCTGGCAGGACCTTGTAGCTCAGTGGGTCTCTAAGCTACACCTGAAGCTCACCTGGAGAAACTGAGGCACTGGGGAGGGAGAAGTGTGGAGGCCAATTGTTCAAACTCATTTACATAATTAATGGTTGAGTTGGGATCAGAATCCATGCCTCCTGATGACTTGTCCAGTGCAATCTTCAGTTTATTTTCATTATTTTGCTTCATGCAAACTTCCAGGACATTAACTATCCAGGTAATAAAATACACTCACAAACAGATGGGCCTGAGTCACAAATCCTTATGTTTTTAGAGTATATACACCATACTGAATAACCCATGATTTAGTTATTTTCTGCTCGCACTAGTCACAAAGCAGGTGCTTTCTTAACTTCTCAATATTTGTTTGTGCATGAAATTTACAGCTGTGTATAACCTTTAGACAAAAGAGTCTTCCCTTACCCTAAATATTCATAAATGAGTGTTTTTAGAAGCTGAGTCAACTCTAAAAGGCTGCTTCGGTACAACCAACAGCAAATACCTTCATTCAGACCTAGCCACAGGGGCTTATCTTCCTAATAGAAATGTAAAATAGATCTTTATTTGCCACAAAATTCAAATGTGATCCAATTATACAGAATATGAAGGAACTTGTTGAATTACCAAATAAATAAATAAAGTCACAAGCACTAATTTAAAACAATGATACCGTAGCCTTAATTACCACGGGCTTTCTTATTGTAGCTTTCAAACAGTGCTGGGATATGATGAGATACAGCCATGCCTAAGAAAAAACATACATTAAAAAACAAAATAGGACTCCCTGTAAACAAGCAAATAAGAAAGTTAAGAATTTTCAACAACTTTTCGGGAACAAATTGACCACCCTGAAAATGATTAGTAAGCTTAGTTGAAGCCAGCAACCAATGCCATGGACTGTATGTACGTGTCTCCCTAAAAATTCATATGTTAAAGCCCTGACCCTCCCCCCCCCCCAATACAATGATATTAGGAAGTGAGGTCTTTGGGAGGTAATTGGATTTAGATGCAGTCAAGAGGGTGGGGTCCCAATGATAAGATTAGTATTTTTATAAGAGAGACCAGAACTTCCTCTATCTACCATGTAAGAATACAGGGAAAAGAGGACCCTCTGCAGGCCAGGAAGAAGGCCAGCACCAAGAACTAAGTCTGCCACCAGCTGGTCTCGACTTCCCAGCCTCCAGAACAATGAGAAAATAAATGTCTGGTTTAAGCCACCCACCCAGTCTACGGTACTTTGTTATTGCAGCCTGAGCTCAGACAACCAAATAGTTACTTTATAGTTATACAGACCTTTGTCCAATTCATTACAGTGATTAAAGTTAAGTGGTTATACAATATCCCTTTCTCAGGAACTCGATCAGGGGTTAGTTATTTATGTGCATTAAAGTACGTGAGAAAATATTTAGCCTTCCTAAATCTGCATTTTGCAAGGGGCTATTCTTGCAGTGACTTACTTATACATTTATAGCCTATCTCCCAATGCTTTTGCCTTGGCATAAAGTGAAAATTAAAATAGAATTGCATATTTAGCTCAACTTTCCTGTCAGAGAACCAGTCCTTACTTAACTTTCTAAAATGTATGGCTTTAGCCTCAAAATGATGCCTATCTCCAAACTGCTTCACTTTGCAGTTGTTTGTATACACAGGGGCCAGTTGGACCAATGCTTCCAGGATGCTGGCGGTTCCCCAAGAGGCAAGAGTCTCCCCAAAATACAGGGGACAATAGACAGTGATGGGGTGGGGGTGGGGGGGACACAGCTTTACTGACCAGTGTGTGGAAGCTCAGAATTTAAAAACAGCAATGACTTCACACTCCAGAAGGCTCCAGACTGGCCTTAGGGACCAAACTTGTCTAGCCAGTCTTTCTTTCTCTAACAAAGCCCAACTTCCCTTAGTCCACCTGAATGACCCAGGTGGTATCTAAAGTGGAAAGAAAATTTCCCAAACCGACGTTTGCCTTTGTGCAGCAAGGCTTGTCTGAACGCTAACCCTTCTAGAAGATCTTTGGGTAAGGAACAAAGATTCTGTTTTAAACCACAGAGGTTAACCCCATATCTATTATCACAGAAGAAAATAACCTCAAACTGCATAACCTCTAAATGATCAAATCCTATATCTGCTCAGGTTTTCTCAAATGACTCAGTTTACCTAATTGATGACCAAAGGGGGCGGGGGAGCACAACCAGGAATAACAGAAGTATGTGAGGCTAAAGCTATGGATACCTTCTTCTTTAAAAAAAAATAATAATAAGTAAATGTATAAATTGAATAAAATGAGCTTATTGAAAGCTTGAGCAATAAAGAAGAAAAATTGCACCACCTTAAGACAACGAGGCTTATGGCCGTAAATATCTTCTCTGACGCATTTCCATTCGGGATCCTGATAGATCCCAAGCTGACACAGGGCCCTTTAAAACATAACCCAAGCTATGCTTCTTCACAGAGAGCCGAAACTCTCTTCCTGCCTCTCTACACAGAGAGGCCATGACCCTCAGCTTTCACTGGCTCTTGGGATGGTGGCCAAAGTGAGAGAAGTCAAGCTGGAGAACTCCCCAAGGTGGTTCTCAGGTAACCAGCTGGTTAGATTTCATCTTGTGTGGGGTTAGCTTTGCCTCGCTAGGCAAAGGAGGCACTTGGCCTGGGTTTAGAATGATTTCTGTTTTGGTTTCTCCAGGGCTCAATTCTAAACAGCCCAAATAAAGGCTCTGCTGTCCTGAAGGGCACCTTTCAAGAGAAACAAAAATAGGACTCTCAATTAACAAAAGGGGACTGTTTGGCCACCAACGTCCTGAACGGGGTCTGACCGTAGAACTGGAAGGGCTTTCTGCAAAGTTAAAAAGACGGAGAAGAAAGCAGCAGCAAGAAAAGAATCATCACAGGATCACCCACTGCAAACCTTCCTGCCCTCTCAGAAGTGCCAAGGGATAAAATATAAACCTCTTTGAAGAAAACTGCAGCCGGAGCTCAGCTTTCAGGTTTTAGAAGGCACTGGCATCCCAAGGCCGCCCCGCCGTCAGATCAAACACACACAGAACAGTTCGCTGATATTTACCCGGTTTCCCCCATACCATAAAAAACAGGCTTTCGTGTTAATCTACTTACCACACTGCGGGCGAAGGCCTCTAATTTCACAGCACAGAGATAACACACATAATTCACATGACATATTAGTGGAAGATCTACAGGGGAAGTATTTAGTCAGAGCTCACTGAAAACAATAAGGAGCTTGGCTACTGCCTCCGAAGGCAAAGGGATCGCCCTTCTGATGGGCAAAACCCTCTCCGCCACAATCGCTGGAGTTAAAGATAAGTTCAGACAAGTCAACAGGTCCCCTAATTACACGACACTTCTCTAGTCCCTCTGTGGGCTGCAACAGTATTAACTGCTGCCCAGGACCTCCAGAGGCTACTGCATACGTGAAGGCCCCTTGAAAACAGTAAGTGCCATAAACACAGGCGAGCAATCGCACTATAATCATAATCAACATTACCCACCCCGCCGGCAAACACTTGTGCATTCCTTTTTCTCTAAAAAGAAAGAAAACAACCTCCCCCATTCAGTTTCCCATGGCTAGACCCATCCTTTGAAGATCAGACACCCTTTCTCAAGACCCTCTTCCAACTTTCTGTCCCACAAAGCCTTTCTCCCAGGGCGACGATGTGGAGACCACTCCACAACTACTGTTCATTCCATTTCTCCCAACCTTGAGGTTCTGTCAAGTGTGAGGCAGAATCCCTTTAGAGACAAGATAAATCAATGCTAGGCTGTGTAGAAAGTTAAAAAAAAAAACCCCAAAAAAACCCCCCCCAAAAAAAAACCAAAAAAAAAAAAAAACCAGGCAGCAACTTTCCAGTCATCAATGAGGTATGTTGAGAAGGAAACCACCATCAAAGCAGAAACAATGCAAATGTAACTGGAAGCAGCCAGGTGTATTAGAACCTCACTCTGGATTTAAATACATTGTCGGTCTTTATGCCTTTAGGAAATGTAGTACGTCCAGGTCTAAAGCCAATTTTCTGAGATACTTTTCCTGTCACTACGCCAGTCACCCATCCCCTTTCCTTTCTCAAACGCACCCACGTGGATCCTGGGCTTAGTTTTTCCTGATATCAAAATCCGCAAACATGACCTGGTATAAAAATGTCGCCTTCCAGTCCCCTGTCAAAAATGCTGCTCCAAAATGTCTCCAGCCTAGCTGTCCCTCTTGGACTCCAGGCCTTTGTTAAAATACATTTTGTCTGCTAGTTCCAGAGCTAACATACTGCCATGGTCCCTGTCCATCAAACAATTAGCCCGCCTCTCCAACTCTCCGCCCAAAATGGAAGTCATGCGTGCTCTGCTCTTCACACCCCCAAATCCAACTGTTCCAGCCAGTAATTCTACCCAGCTCTGGGACTGACTCCTGTCATGACCTCCATCCTACACCTCCAATTCCACCTTCTGGGAAATTCTACCTGAGAGCCTACCAACCACCTCATCCATTCAAGTCCCAACCTGCACTATGTCTCTCGGGAAGTAACACAAGGATCTCCTACCTGGCTCTTCATCTACACTGTCTACTCTTTACCCCAACTTCAACGTACTTATACTTAAAAATCATACCCAAAAAAAATCAGCTTTTTTTCACTTGCTCAAAATTTTGGCCATAGGCTAAGGTCCAAAATACTGAGCCTGGCCCCTGCCTATTTTATCCGACCTCATCTCCTAATCCTCACCGACATACCCCATGCTTAGGCTAGGCTACACAGCTCATTCAAGTTACCTGAACGTGCCAGGAACTTTCACCTTGTGTACCTTGGGCCTGGAAAGCCCTCTCATTTTCAGCCCTCTAGGCCAATCTCTGCCCATGCTTCCAAAAACTAGGCAAATGCGCCGGCCTCAGTGAGCATTCTCTGACTCCTCATGAAGTGTTTTCTCCCTCTTCTGTGCACTCTGTCTTTTCTAAGAGTCTCTATTATAGCACTCTTTTTAACGTACTTTGAAATTACAAGTTAGTGTGTCTTTCCTGCCTATCAATTTCCTTAATTCAACTTTGTACTACTATTGATCAACATGGGACCTGGCACATAGTAAGTACTCAATAAATACATGATGTATCAAAGAAAGGAGACAATATATAGCATCACCTTTAAACATGTGAAGCTTTCAAAGAATATTAGATTTTCTTGCCTCTTTCCAATTTTCCCTCAGCTGGCTCATCTTTCATTTATTGATTCTGAACTGCACTGTCAGTAGCATAGAGACAGAGATGGGGGACAGAAGACTCAAGACAATCTACAATGCTGCCCTGAAGGAACTGAGACCAATGAGAAGATAAACACAGCTGACATAGCAAAATGTCAATTCAATAAGGACTATTCACTAATGAGCGATCAAAACCAAAGTGTGTTTGCTACTAAGAAAATAATAATGGAAAAAGACCAGTTAAAAAAGAGATGTCAAACAACCTGGTCATTTGCCTTACAACATTTTATTAGGCACAATTGATACTGATATTTTTCATTGAGGTTTGCAGTAAAACTTCTCCACAAAATACATTCTTAACCCAGACACCAGGCACTGATGCCGTGTCCTCACACTCCCCCACACGCCCATGGAGTTTAAAGTCAACCTTGTTGAAACGAGATAAGGGAAGGGCATAGTTGTTTATGAAGCCAATCTGCTTTCACTATTTTGATCATCAGAGCAAACCTTATACCTATGAAAGTTAAATACGTTCTAAACTATATAAGGTCTTGACTCTTCGGGCCAGGTCCTTCTGGAGGTTCTGGGTTACCCAGTGGTGGTGTTGGCAGAAGCCAAATCCTGGAATGAGAGCAAGTGAGAGCTGGAGGCCTCCGGGAAAAGCCCTTCTGGTTGGCCACTGCGGGACAACATGGGAGCCCAGAGGCAGCAATCCAGACTGGAGACGAACCAGGTAAGTCTTCAGGATCTCCCTGGAGATGCCGTCCTCAGTTTCGGCCAAATGACGTCCTGGTGTCAATCCTCCTCGTGGGGTGAAGGGATAAAGTCACTGGAAACAAGTCAAAGTTTAATGTATTCTCAGACTTGTGACTCACACCCCCCACGGGGAGCAGACCCGCTCGATGCTGCCTCTCAGATCGCGTCTGTTCTTAGAGTTCGCGTATGACTTCAGGCACAAAGATAAGGCCTCTATCTTTCTGTTGTGGAAGGAAGTTGTTTGGCCAATGTCCTCCCTTGGGAGACCAAAAACAAAATGAAATACCGTAGTTCCTAGGCCCTTGACGACTCCTTCCCAAATTTAAGAACAATCCGTGAGCAGAAGTCCTCAGACACGGCAACGAGGATGAAGAGGCTGAAACACACAGGGTTTTCAAACCCTGGCCGTGGAGCTGTGCCTGACAGGGCCTGCCACCTGGCACCTGTGGCCGCCGTGAGGCAAGCACTTTTATGACACAGTCATGTGTCTTCTTCCTGATCTGCCTGTCTGTGTATGTGCACATGCATGTATGTGCACGCACACATACACATTTACATTTAAATATATAAAAAAATTCACTTTCCTACTGAACAATGGCTTACTTTCCTCCCTTGACTTCAACAGGATAGGGTTGGGGCTTCTCAGCTAGAGTCTGTTTCTTAAAGACCAGCTACTCTCAGTCTGCATGTATGTGTATCACCCACACTATCACAATACAAATTAGACAAAATAGATGCTTAATGGTGTAATTCACTTTACAATGGCACTGTTATTACAGCATTACTCTAGTTTCATTACTACCGCATATTAGAATCAGCTTCCAACATGTTAGAGTGAAGAAATAATATTAACGCAATCACAGTGCCAATTAGTTCTATAAAAGTCATCTAGTATATCAAAACTAAAGCATTTTCACAGCATCCCAGGAAGACTGGATTCAAATCTTGGTTCACTTCTTCTAGCTTCCTATGCTTCTGCCCCTACTATACTTTGACCTATACTAGGTTAATTACAAGCTGAAATCAATAAAAGACTCTTAACAAATTCAATTGCTTATCTAAGAAAGGATATTATAATCAATCAGCACACCCTTACCTGTGCTAACATTATTTTCCTGGGTTTATCCAATACCATTGTGTACCAATAACTCTTTCTCACGCTGTTTTCTCATCAGCTCAAACACTGTAACAGCAGAGCAATTTCAAGCAGGTTGTGAGTCTCGGAGAGTATTACTTGCAAAGTGCATGTAAATTATTAGATTACATTACAAGTGAAAGACTCAGCAGTGGGTCACCATAGTGGAGCATTAACGTAGCACAAGTTGAATGGAACCCTTGCAGACAAGCTTGTCCAACGTGATTTTTTTTTTTTTTTGCAGTGAGAAGAAAGTGAATAAAAGGGTAGGGAGGGCAAGGAATCACAGGCTGCTGCAAAACAAGGTGTGGAGAGCACTGGAGCACAGCGGCAAGGAGGGAGCTCCCCAGCCTCCACAGCGGGAGGGGGCAGCCAGCAGGCAGCACAGGAATAGTGGGGGCAGGACGGAAGGGAGCAGTCAGACATGGGCCCCTCCTCTGGCTCAGCTCAAGGTGTGGGGTGTAACCTCAGGGAAGCCCAACATGTGGTTGATGGAGTTAAACCTAAGTGATCTGTCCTTACTTGGCAGGACGCCCCCCACGGCAGCTGAGCTGAGGGACGAGGGCAGGGTCTAGTCCAGAGAAGAACCTGGCAGAAAAAGGAAAGGCTTCAGGGCCCTGATGCCCAGGGACTCCTACATATTTACAGAGCAACCAATCAGAACCGAGGAAGAATGCTCCACGCAAAAGGAGCTGAAGACCTGAGGAGGGCGCAGGGGAGAGGTAGCTAGAGGGCCCCACGGCTCCTATATGTGCTTCACCATCACCACTGTCACCAGAGCCACACTTGAGGTGTGCCAGACATCCCTCCAGGTGCTGCAACACGCATAACCTGGTGACCCTCTCACCCACCTTGGCACCATCACCACCCCATTTTCACATGAGCAGTGAAGGAACTTACCTAGGGTCACACTGCTCGCCCACAGCACCCCTGGGCCTCCGGCCCGTCACTCACAGCAGGCTTGTAACAACCACATAGGCTGTCTCCCAACACGGTCTGAGTCACTCAAGGCTGGAACAGGCCCGAACCTGCCACTGACAGGAGAGTTGGTGGATCTAAGAGAAACTGAAATGGGACAAACAAGGGTGGCTGTGTCCAAACCTAAGCCCCAGCTGGAAGGATAAGCCAGAGCTATGCTTGCAGCGCTGGGAAATGCAGAGCAGAATCTGCTGAGGAAGCCAACAGCTCTGCAGGGGAGTGTGGGAGACAGCACCTGCAGTTAGTGAGCACCTTTTTGCAGAAGTAAAAGCATAATCCCCGGTGCTGGTAGCCTGGGGGAGACTAGACTGCTGCCCAGGAAATGACACTATGAGACTGCGTAAAGGGACCTGGCAAAGGAAGAAGTGACTGAAGGGGCGAGGCCCACAGGACTGACTACTGGAAAACACAGGGTCACGGGAACTGTGGGAGAGAGAGGGTGCATCCTGCCTGGAGCTAAATGATTGTAAGATTTCAATAAGCACAGAGAGAGTGGGGCCCATGATGGGAAGGAGGGGAGGAGGGGAAAGGTGAAGGCACACAGAAGGAATAGGGTAGACAAAGGTCAGGTTCAAGACACGAGTAGAGGAGAAGCATCAGAAGTGTTGGGTCGAAGGTGACCCAGGCAGTAGGCTACATGGAGAAGCGCCACCACTAGAATGTAAGATCTGGAAAGGCGGGGCTCAGACCTCTCCTGGTCGCTGCCTGATCCCCAGGGCGCCTGGCACACTGAAGGTGCTCAGCAAGTATTTGTTGAATGAAAGAAGCCCCCCCCCCCCAATCCGGTGCTCCTACAGTGACATCAACTCCAAGCAAAAGGGGATCCCAGAATTTACACTCTGAGCCAGTCGAGGCAGATGAATGCCTAAATGCAACAGGATATTAATGAGCAGGTGCTAAAAGTGGCATAAAGATACTGTATGATTACAAATATTAAGTATTTACATTATTTCCCTCCCCCACCTCCTCCCTGAAAACATAATGAATAACACCTGCAGTTCAACATCAGTTACTGTGGAAAACCTCCCCCCACTCCCACCCCCCCACACCCTGCCCGGCCATGGCCACAGAAAGGCTGCTTCTCCCTCATGCCCAGGACCAGATCATAAACAGATCATGAAATCAATTTGGTGGCTTGTGACGTGTATTTTGACTTTAGATAAGCGAGCACAAATAACAGTGTATCACAGGTAAAGCTAATATTGTCCATGGAAAGTTTACTTCGTGTGTGTGTGTGTGTGTACTGGCTCACCATGTAGTATGTTTTCTCACTGTAGGTCACAGTATAAACATTTGAAAGACACTGCCCCAGAGGGGCAAGAAATTCCAACATTGGGACACTCCTTTTCATATTCAAGCTGAATGACCCTTGTCTTCCTGGCTGAAGGCGACTGCCAAAGGTCCTAATTGCTCTTTAAGCAGTAAACTTGACCCTCACTGAAACATCAAGAAATCTTGCGCAACATATAAGTTCAGAATTAGTTCCTTCAAGGCATCCCCAGTTTCACAACACACAAACAATGTTTTCTGAAAAAATATTTATTTTTTCCTAGTTACAAAAGTAATACATGCATAATGCAGAAAACTTTTAAATACAGAAAAGCACAAAGAAAGGAAACTCATTAATAATCCCACCATCCAGAGATGGCCACTTTATCATTTCATCATTTAGATATGAGTCCATGTTGATACGTGTGTGTGTGTGTGTGAGTGTGTGTGTGTGTGTGTACACTATATGTATATATGCACACACAATGCAGTTTTTACAAAAAGAAAATCATTCTCTGCACACTAGGTCATAAACAATTTCCCCATCAAGAAATACTTTTGTACTATAATAAGATTTTTACTGGTTGTGTAGTATTCCATTTGCAGATCTGCTGTTGAGCATCCCTGTAAAAGACACAACTTTAAACCTTTTACCTTTCACCTTCGCAGAGGACTGCTGCCAAGAGGCACCCTCCCCAACTGCACCCGCTGGCAGCATCTAGCACCAGTGAGTAGTCAAGTGCAAGACGCTCAACTCCATGTCCGACGTCACCCTTTCTGCTAGGCCAGACCTGGGGATGCGGGAATTATCTGTACTGTGCTTTAGAATGGGCTTTACTGACATAGCCATAAGCTCACTGGCTAATTTTTAATTAATAATAAAAATGCCAGTGGGATTTTAAAAAATAACAACTACTGACAATGCTCCACTATTGATGTACAGTGAAAATAACTTGTGCTTACCTAATGCTGGAGGAACTTGTGTATATGTCTTAGTATCCTCAGGGGGTCTTCCTGGGGTGGGGGGAGGGCAGGGACTTGATTTTTGTAACTTACTGTAACATCTGAGCATCTTGGCACAGCACACAAGTGCAAGGAATATTAGGTAAGCAGGTGGGAGACGAGCCTTGCTTGGGTACTAGGAATGGGACCTCGCACACATTATTAGATCTCTGTGAGTATCAGTTTAAACAAGAGGCTAGACAAGATGATTCATAAGCTCCCTTACGGCTCTAACAGGTTTTATTCTAATAAAACATGACTAGTGGCAGCATCCTCTATCTACCTATATTTGTATCTATCTGTATTATCTATATATCACATAGGTACAGAGTGACCACCACATAACTAACATACACTCCCAAGCTCAAGATTAGAAAGTGAGCTTTAGAAATTTCAGAAGCCCTTTCAGTGTAGTATCAGTTCTCCTACTGATTCTCTGTGGGGTCTGAAGAAAGTTACAGACCCTCACTAATCTTCAACCTTCACCTTGACACTGTGACATTTACATCCGCTGGGCTGACAGCCTGGTGTATGGAGACGGCCCACTTTCTGCATAAACATGCTCCTCAGAAGTGGTTCACGAGTGCCAGAAATGGTAAAATACAACTCTGGAGATTTCTCCCTCGTCATCATCAGTCCAAGAACAGGACCACTCAAAGAAGAATCGACTTTGATTACTGAAGTATTCCATTTGCCCTTGCTTTTGCAATGCCTCATTAGCTGGACAGTCAAGAGTCGTGGGCAGTTCATCCCCTCCCCAGTTGCTGTCCCTTCAGATATAACATCCCCAATCCACAAACGGTCCTAGGAGTACACGTGGCCTGCGTACTACCTGCTGGTTTTATAACTGTACAGTGACAATGAAAAGCAATGCATTTTATTGAGGAGTTTTCAGACTTGCTAAATACAGCCTTGTTTCTTCTGTGATTTGTATTTTGAAAATCCATTAACAGTTGCTCCTCCCCATGGCTGGCATCGATCCCATGGGATGGTATGAGCCTTTTGGCTTCCGCAGGGCAGAATCACATCTGGTTGTCTTTTCTCCATCACCCTCCATTTCTCCGGGTTTCCTTAGAGCTAACTGGAAGAGTCAATAAACATGCCTGTGGACTCCCTGAACACACTAGGAAGCAGATCATCACGCCCTTCAGACCTGCTCTTGTTCTGTTTTTCCAAGTGTTCTCTTACCTGCTTTTGTCATTGGCATTCTCGACAAGTTCATCATAACTTCTCAAAGTGTCAAATTTTTCTCTTTTCATTGCCTTTGTTAAAGATAATTTAAAATTAGAAAGACACATTCCCAGCCGTTTCAGAGACAATGCTAATTTCATTTTCTTTCGCACAGAAGTCCCTTTTCCCTCCAGAGATTCCCTTCCTTCATTTGCAGCCCCCACTCCCCAGCCCCAAACAGGCATTCTTAATCTCTGTACGCAGTGCTCCATTCCCCTAGTTCACCATTCTTATCTTTTCCCCCAAATACTTCACCCAGTGAAACACACTTTAGCTTGTAGTTCTCCTTCCTTCACTCCACTTCTGAGAGAAATGTCTGTGTCTGGAGATTGTAAAGTCACCTTCAGGAAAGAGGCATACAGTTGGCTGTCAATTAATCAGGATAAGACAGAAAGAATTACATTGTGTGCAGCTTTGCTGCTCAGTACGTGCATTTATGCTTTGGGGATCAAGACGATTTCTCCCATACAACCTAAAATTCATATTTATGCCTTTTGTTGGGTTATAACTAATTCTCTACCTAGCAGCACAGTCGTTAATAGTCTGGGTTCTGTAAAACAGTGATTACCATACCTCACCATAAATGTAAGTGCTGGTCCTTCATTTCCTCCCACTGTTTCACCTCTGATCTTTGCAACCTGCCTGTTTACCCTTGGTGGCATTCTTTGCTTACAAAATAAGTGAAATGATTTCATATTCTATAATTTCTATTCCCACATCTAGTTTGACATATAGATTTTTAAGCCTGTTTATGTTCCTCCATTAAGCACAGACCCAAATGTCACCATTCTTGTCACGTATACAATTCCATCAAGTTTCAGAGTGTCATTTATACACAATTTTATTTCTTCTTACTTCTTTCACACACGCCTACCACTTACGTACAGCAACTTCACTACATTCATATTTCATCAACCTCATCAGTATTCAGCCAAATCCTCCCCCGAAGTAAGCTAGGTATTTTTAACAGTGCACTGCCTTTTTCACAGGCTTGAGGATCCGAGGCTAAGTGGCACCCTTCTTTGTACCCTGAAGGGTTGCTTCTATTATGGTCTGCCCATGGATCTAAGCACTTCCTAATAATTTTAAAGTTCCTAATCAAAACTCAAAGGCCCAATAACACTGTTGGAGATGATCTGAGGGTGGGAGAGGATAAATCCTCTCCATCAGCAGTGTCCAACCTTTTGGCTTCCCTGGGCCACAATGGAAGAAGAATGGTCTTGGGCCGCACATAAAATGCAAAAACGATAAGTGATGAGGCAGAAAAAAAAAGTCGCAAAAAAATCTCATAATGTTTTAAGAGTCTGTGCTTGGCCGCATTCAGAGCCGTCCTGGCCGCAGGCTGGACACGCCTGCTCCACACCGTCATCACTCTGCTCATCTTCGGCCTCGGACTGGGCTTCAGGGAAAGCAGCACTGGTATAGCCACTACCTGGGACAGCCTGGAGTCCGTCGGCCCCTTCCAGGGTGTGGGAGACCTGTACTCCCAGCTGTCAGCACACACTGCAAAGGGCTCCCCAGCTGGCTCCCAGGGCCTCAGTTCTGTGGACAAGATAATCACCAGGAAACCACAGCACCATGCATTGTGAATGTGCCACAGCACATAATGTGATGAGACAGTTTGTAATAATGATATGTCAGTTAAGGCCGTAAACATCTGTTAGGGGGAAAAAATTGTTCTTCCATCAACACAAGGGAATTGTTACCTGTAATTCCTTTTAACATTAGCATGTAAAAACCGGAGCAGAAAGAGAGCCTGCCTAAGCCACGAGATAAGGGCACATTTATTCCTCATCACGCCCCGTTCCCTTTTTCTAAGGATTGCTTTAGACAATCTCCTTGATGTCTTCACTACAAAAGCAAATAATAAATAAATAAATAAATAAATAACTGGAGGCCAGAAAAGAACGCCAGGACTCCCAAGCTGAATTTCCAACACTAGGACATCAAAGATATCCAAAGATAATGGCAGACTACCACGAAGTTGAGTGGGATGGCCCTGGGAAAACCGGCCTGTGCTGGTGTGGTCCTGGGAATGCTTTTCTTACTGCTCCGGGGAACAAAGGCCTAAGCTTGGAAAAAGTGTTTCTTGGGGGAGTGGCAGATGGGGGAGGGTGGGAGGGTGGGGGATGGGGAGGAAGGATCTAAATGTCCTTATTCATATTTTTAAGAGCCTCCTTCTAACCCTTGAGTTCCCTAATTTTCCCCATTTATGAACCCTTTACCAAAGATACCCCTTGAGCATATCTAAGGAGGAGGCAAAATTAGCTGGCCTTTCTATTTACTATTAAAAGGGGAGAAGTTACATAATGCTATGATAGTACAGTACATAATTTATTTGCAGATACAAGGGGCTTCCTGAATATTTGAGAATGATTTTGCATCCTCTATAATTCTAGAGAAAACATTATGGCTCTAGACTCCGGCTGAAATTTTCCCATAAAGTAAAAACCTCAATTAACCAGACTTACATAAGTGAAGTGAATTTCTACTTTGCTACTTCCAGCTCAGAGAACAAGGGAGGCAAATAAACGATACTGCTATCAAGAATTAAAACAATGAAATAAAACAAAGTTTCCAAGATGGGATCAGGACAGATTTATTCCAATCTCTAACACCATCTCCATTTATCGTTGTATAATGTACCATCCAAATTCATCCTCAGAATAGTGACCCTGTGGCAACCTAAGATTCTCAAACCTCAAAGAGGATTCCATCCTCAAAGTTCTATTTAGGGGAGGAAAGGGTACCAGCACATTTTTAAAACATACTCAGTAAAAATAAATAAATAAATAAATAAATAATTCTGGTTAATCCACTGCTAGCCAAATAAACAAACAAACAAACAAACACACTCATCAGTAATGCCCTGGCACCCTTATAGAAGAACCATGGCTTACTACATATTAATCAACTCTTGAACACTGATTATCTGGAGAATTTTTTTGAAGCATTAATTCAAAATGATTCAATTTTATTTTTCTTAACATACAGCTTGATGAGTGAAAAATTTAACAGCTCATTCCCAAACCAACACTTCCCCTTACATATGAGATAAACAACAACAACAACAACATAAAAACAAAACATTTTTAACAAACAATAGAAGCGGGAATACCGGAGAGAGCAAGATCCTGAATTCTCCGCAAGGAAGCCAGACTTCATACATAAAAAAGGATTGCACATTCTAGGTGAGTGGCCTAGAATCTGAAGCCCTTTCCGAGCCGACGCTCCCTGCTCTGGAAGAACTTCACCCTAATTTGGGATGAAGGGGTCAGGAATCTCCTTGAGGCAGTGGAGGTCCCTTCACACTGTCTCATGGAGGACAAAGAGAGTGAGCAACAGAAGATTTCATATAAGGAAAGCTGCATTTTCTACAAAAAAATTTTTGGCAGTCACATGAGGCAGTCACATTATGACTCTTTCTCCAGGCACCTGAAATGTGCTTATGTGCTTTGGTTCCACGGACTCCGAAGTACACATATATGCTAAGACGCACAATTCATCAAACAGGCTAGGAAGACAGAAGGGAAAGGAAAAACACACTCAGGAAAAGTAGCATATTTCCAGTGACATCCAACATCACCCTGTAACTTCCTAAAGGTAAAGATGGAAGAATCTGGAGAAAAACGTACATCTTAACTCAGCAGTGACAAGAGTGTGGCCCAAGAACACATGGGCTCGTCTCACTTGAGGTCAGTTCTGGTGGAACGGGGTCATTTTGCTTCCAAAAGCGATTCAGTTGTCACTCAAAATCCTTGGAACATTTGCATCCGAAGGAACAGCTACGGCAGTGAACGTGCTTGCACCCCTCCGCATCCCACTTGGGAGTCTAGTGTGCAAGGGTCTCACGATTAGGGGTTTACGCATAGGCACCATATTTCAGTACTGGAAACAAGAGACATTTTCTAAAGCCAAGGGCACCTCACAACGTCAACAGGCTCTGGGAAATTCCAGCAGGTGACTAACATGAGTCTGCTATAAATGTTTTTAGCCACCGAGGATTTGACTTCCAGATTAATAATTCAATTCTTTTTAAGAAATAAGGGGGAAGCAACAGAAAAGGTTATCATAACTATCATCAAATGCATTTTCTAAAATTATTCTATTACATTTTTAAAGGGTATAATTATAAATGTTTTTATGAGCAATTTACCGGAAAATTAAAGGCCCTTAGTTTAAAAAGTAATTATTCAATCCCTCTGGCAAAGGATTTCATCCCAGCCAGCAGCTCTTTCGAACTGCGAGGCCTCATTTGCTCACCGTGGAGAGCGGGGTCCATGTAAGACAAGCTGACCTGAGAATCAACCCCCAGAAAGGGTGCTGAATTGCCAGGCAGGAGCAGCACCTCCCAGAAAGCCAATCAGTCAGGACTAAAGGGGGAAGTAGAGGCGAAACACTTTCAAAGTGTGGTTCTAGAC
Organism: Lyroderma lyra; assembly: GCA_004026885.1. Lineage (NCBI taxonomy): Eukaryota > Metazoa > Chordata > Mammalia > Chiroptera > Megadermatidae > Lyroderma > Lyroderma lyra. The sequence goes on from PVJL010006129.1 coordinate 82,631, forward strand.
ATTCTCGGGGCTACAAATAAACTACAGGCCTTGTTAACTGATTTTAAGTCAGTTTAAACTGAGCTTCCAGGGGGTTTGAGCTCAACCCAACTGAGCTTTTCAGTGTTAATCCCATCTTTTGGTTTCGATTTTTCCCTTCAGTTGGCCTGCCCTAAAAGCATTCAACCTTCAGCACTGGTGTTCCAAACCAACTGCATGGCACACAGCCCTGTGAGGATAACTTTAGTGAAGTAAAATATGTGAGCTTCCGGCATGCATATAATAACGAGACTCTGGACAAGGGTTTTTAACAACAGTTATGTCACAATGCTCATGGCTCCCTGAAGTCCCGGAAAGCCTTATTAAATTAAAGATTCGCTGTGCTTTTTTTCCGCTTCATTCTTACTTCCCATGTTGCCTCTTGCCTTTCCTTTTTCCCTTTCATTGTGCTATAAAGATGGAACTGAATGACAACTATTAATACCACCAAGAAAACGGAACAGTTTTCATCAAAACTGCTAACATTCCCTGTCCTGTTTTCAGGAGAGGGGGAGGTTGTCTTTCAGATTATAAAGTCACACACCAGATTTTGGAAGCGTAGACACTAACAGCACACAGCCCACTCACACGTGGATTCCCAGGATTCAGGAATTCAGCAACAGCTTTAAGTCTACCTAGGTAATGTCTCATGAGGTCACCTCAATGTCATGAGAATCCAGACCACAATCTCTGCGGCCTGCAAATGCTGGCTGGCTGGAAGCTAACCCTACAACCTCTCTGGAAAGAGCATCTCCCAAATCAGAAAGCTTCCCACTTCACCCAATGCCAAGAACTCCACTCAATCCTCCTGGAGGTTGAAAACACTAATTATAAGGTGATGCTGTCTGCTTTTCCATTTGAGTTGTGTGCCTTTATGTTTTAAGTATTAAAAAGGTGTAATCACCTAGTGTGTAGGTTAATTTCTTTCCGATATTGTAATTTATGCAACATTAACACTAGATGCCAGCTCCAATTTTCTTGCTGCTTACACTCTGGGAGCCGACTTGCATATTCTGCCAACTCCATTACATCATCTGAAAACCCAAACATTTCCCATTTTCAAATCACTCTCATCTACCAGGCATCCTTCCACGTTCTCTCTTTCCCTCCCTAGCTCACACACACAAAGATTGGTACCCCTGAGGAGCAGATGCTACATCTGAGGTGAAAGTCTGCAAATGCACATAATTTCTGGAAGCTATTACTACTGCTGTGTTAGCTAAAGGATGCCTCCATCTCTGACCTTCCTTTTCCCATTCAGACTGTTATATAACCTAGTGCCTGCGTGCAGGATGTGAGTTGAGTGTTTGGGCTTTACCTCCTCTCCCTCCCCCATTAAATCTCCTGAGGGATTGACAAGGGGTGTTCAAAGAAGAGCGAATGGGGAGGGGGTGACCCTCTAGGGGGCAAAGAGATATGGGTCAGCAGGTCAGCTATGTGGGATGCACCCTACCCCTCCTTGGTCCCTCTCCCCTTTTCGCTGAGCCTAGGGGGCTGGTGGTACTGAATGCCCCGGCGTTATATAATTTGCAAGAACAGCAAGTTGCGGATTTGCTAGTCAGTTCTGCAGCCTGCCACCCAGATCTCCTGCAAGAACACCTTCTGGCAAGAATGACACCTGAAGATGCTAATAACACAGCGGGTGGGGGTAAGACAGAGGGGAGTGGCAGCTCAAACCAAGAATTAGTGTGGCTTCCTATATAGTATATCCCCCATCCAAAAAAAAAATTTTTTTAAGCCCCAGAAACACATGAAGGGGATTTTCTCCAGTGTTTCTGATTAACCCTGTTACATAACCCGCTCGCATTCCAAATCCACCGTCTCAGGGTCTAAATATACTCTTTGCAGCCAAAAGCTCTCCGTACACAAACTCACCGAGCTAGCGGCAGGTCCAGGCCCCCAGCCCTAATCCCGCTTCCCTTCACTCGCGGCCCCCGCGGCCCCCCACCCCTCCCTCTCAAACCGCGGTTTCGTGTGCTCACTCTTCGGAAATCGCCTTTAATTAAATGTTTTTCGTGTGTGTCATCCTGATGGCTTTTACTGTACTCGAATTCCGTGAATGGGAAAGAGCCCGGACAGGGGGTGTGGCTAAGGTGGGGGTGAGGGGAGGATACTGTAAAACAGCCAACACATGATCAGCCATATTCCTACCTCCAACTAGAACATCGGCAGGAAGGCTCCCGGGGCCCCCACTCGCCTCTCCCCGGCCTTTCCCAATCGCCGCCAGAAGCCAAACGGCAAGAGGAGGGGGCGCTCTGTGCCCAGCGCTGGGCTGCTCGCGCGAGCCTGCTTCCTCCGGAGTGACAGGCGTGATTTATATATTATTTACAACAGTAATTAAAGTCGTAGCTTCCTCCCGTTCTTTGCAAACTCCAGGCGCACTCAAATAAATAACCCTCCCACCCCCACCACAAAGAAAAAACCCAAATCAGATTCCAACACCTTTAAGAAAGAGCGATAGAGTGGGCTTTCCCAAACACTTCACTTTAACTAGGAAAAAGCAAGGAGGCAATGCGGCCCCTCACCCCGCCCCCTTCCACACACACACACACACACACACACACACACACACAAATGAAGAGTACAAGTCGACTTGGGGGTTGGGGGGGACATCCCTCGCACTATCCAACAAGCATTCAACTTGCACTGACCATTCCCAGGTTCTAGCAGAAATGGTTGGAACCTGAGACGGAAGGATTCTCAGGGCAGAAATAAGTTTGGGTGCCTTTCGAGCTTTCTTTTTCTAGTTGTTTGCTTTTGTAGACGCTCGCTCCGAATGCGCGTGGAGCGCCCCACAGGACCGCCGCCCTCTGAGCGCTGGCGCGCACACGCCCCCCACCCCCACCCCCGCCGCCCGCCTGGGCGCCGGGCTTCGAACCTGGGTCTGCAAACTTGCGCATCTCCCCTCGCCGCGCCGCCAGACAACTTGGCGAGCACCTCGCGCGACCGCACCACGCTCCCTCCAGCCCTTCTTCCAAATCGCAAGCCCACCCCCGTGCTCAGGAGAAGGTAACCATGTCGCCTCCCAGACCTAGGAGCGCCCCCTCTCCACCCCCGGGGCTTCCCTGGTCCCTCACTCCTTCTGCCCCCTTAGCTCTGTAAAGGGTCGAAAACGCAACCCGTCTCGGGCCCAAACTGTCAAGAGGAGAAAAGGTAAAGGGGGAGGAGGGTGGCCATAAACAGATTTTTTTTTTTCCTTCTTAAAAGGACACTGCCGCTTTAAAAGTTTCTTCCCGGGCCCCCACTCGCCGGTTCTCCGTATTTTGGGGGAGCGTATTTAATTTCGGTAACGCGGCTTCCCTCCTCTCTTTGCAGAAAATCAAAGCCAGGGGGTGAGCCCGCCGGCTGTCAAGCCTCCGGCCGCCTCCCCCGCCCCCTCTCCTCCCGCAACCCGAGAACGGGCTGCAAAAGTTTGCAACATTTCTGGGGGGCCGAGGGGGGAGGGGAGGGGGTGGCTCCGGGCTCGGGGCGCCGATGCAGGCTCGCGCGCGGCCCCGGACCCCGCGCCCAGGGCGCCTGCTCCCGGCCGCCCCCCGCTCCGCACCCCGGCTCCCCGCCGCCCCCTCCTCAGCCCCTCTCGCAACCTCCTACCTCTGCTGGTGCTGGAATAGCTCTGTCTGCGCACCGGGGCGGGCGGTTCGCTCTTGCGGGCGGATTCCGGGTTCAGCGGGGTCTCCCTGGAGCCGGCGGCCGCGTCCGCGCCGCTGCTGCCCGGCTCGCTGGCGGCGGGGTCGGGGGCTGCCGGAGCTGACTCCATGTTTTTTCCCAATGTAGAGATCGCTGGAGATGGCGAGCTCCGAGACTCCCTCTATCTTCTGTTTTCAGAGCAACTCTATGGTACCAAAAAAAAAAAAAAAAAAAAAAAAAAAAAAAAAAAAAAAAGGAGAAGGAGACCGGGGAGAGCAGGAGGGAGCGAGCGGGCGGCGGCGGGCGGGCGAGCGGGAGCGCGAGGGAGCGCGCGGTGTCTGGGCGGACGCGTGTGTGCGCCCGAGAGCGGACGGGAGGCGGGTCTGGCCACAGGCAGCGCTAGCGAGAGCCTCTCCTGTCGGCCCCCACACCCACATTCCCCACCCTCCAGACCCCAGACCGAGAGCCACGGACTGGCTGCCAGTTTGGGGAGGTGGGGAAGAGAGGGGAGGAGGTGGGGAGAGCCTCCCGAGCCCCGACCTCCCTTCGCCCCAGCCCAGGGACAGAAATTAGGATCGGCGAGGTGATTCCGTGCCTACTTCTGAGACTCTGGGGAACTGAGCTCGCCCTCACCCGCAGTCAGCCTGGGAAGAGACAAATCCGATTATCCACGTTGGGGAATCGCAGGTAGACAGCTAGCTCCCTGCCGGCCCGGCCCAGCCCAGCCCAGCTGAGGACTTCAGAACTAAAAAGGAATAGACCTGGGCTGGATACCCTGAGGAAGGCGGACAACGGGAGGACCGGGCACTCCGGACTTGGGGTGCGACGTCCAGTGTGTTTCCAATCTGGGTTTGACGTATGTGTCTAATGCAGATTTTCTAGTCTAGAATCTCCAGGGCCAGCCAGTTTCTGGTGTGGTTGAAAGAGGTCGCTTTCAGCTCCTTTGCTGTTTCCTCCGCAAAGAATCCAGAAACCACTTGGCAGGGCAATTTCTACTCAAGAAAACTTGGGCCTGTTTGGTTGATGACTAGCTAAAATGGATGCTGCTAGTTCATGCGTGGCCTTCGCCTCCCCTTGTTACTTTTGCTAGTAAGGCTACAGTCTCGCCCATAAAATATATACTAAAGAAGCATTAACAATGTCTGGATGATGAAATTCAGATAATTAACAGTTCCTAATAAGTCACGTCCTTTTTGGCAACATTTTACAACCCCCTTCCATTGAAGCACACCCATCACATAGTAGGTGCTTAATGAAACCCAGAGAAAGTGGAGAATTGTGACCTTCACTCCAAATTCCAATATGAAGGAACAATACAAATTGGATAAGTGGAAAATATTCAAGTGATAGTAGCCTGTTTTTTCTCTGCCTTAGTGCTCAATCCACCATTTCCTTTTGCCTGGGGAGACACTGATGACTGTACATTTCTAACACACACACACACACACACACACACACACACACCTTCCTTTTAGAAGGCTCGCTCGCAAATTTTGACAAAAAATATTGTTATATACCAGAAGGTGGCATAAATATGTGCATTTGGGGGGGTGGGGGAGGCATTTGGGGAATATTTTGCCTCTGCTAACTGTCTAGTTTGGAAAAAATGCTTTTTAAAACTAAGGGAGAAAAAACCTAGTTAGAGAATAACTTAAGAGGAACCTGCACATGCCAAACTTCGCACATGGTTTGTGTTACTCTTACTGATCAAATACACAATGCCGTTTGCCACGGGCTGTGTGTTCATCAGCAAAACCTGTGGTCCACTCTGGGGCGGGCTGTGAGATGTGAACACTTGGGGTACCTTAATCCAGTCTCTGAAAGGGTCCCTGGCCTTAGCCTGTCTGTCGGTGCCCACAAACAATGCCCTGATTGTCTCCTCCACCCCAAATAAGAGGTGTGTGTTTCCCCATACATCGAAGCCCAGCTGTCTAGAGTGGCCTTTACACCATTTACAGTTGGTGAGCCTGTTCACGTCTGATACAATTAACCTAGCTTGTCACACTGGACTCTTCTAAGTAAACACATAGATCAAAGTGCACAGTTTGATAAGTAAGTTCCCGTGGAACAGTATTTCCAAATACATCCAATGGTCCATATTTATTTTAGAATATTTTTTAAAAATACTTTTCATATTAAAGTGCATCAATAACTCTATTTGGGATGCAAGTGGCTTCAAAAATATCCCTGGTTCCTTTTTAGGTACCACTTGCAATGTGTTAACATTTTGGGGTTAAGTCTATTCCCCTGGGCCTTCAACTGGTTCCTAAGCTGGTGTTTGTCACCTGAAAGTGGCCCCAGTGACCTTAGTCATCGAAGGCAGAATCCATGCTCCCTTCAGCAGTAAATTTCAGCTCCAAAAGCTGTTTCTCCCAACTCTCTCAAACAATTACTGCTTCTGCAATTTAAAACAATTGGGACTCAAGTGCTTTCCTCAAGGGAAAAATAAAAGTGAGTTAGATACATTCCTTGACTGTCAATCATTGTTACTAAGGTATAAATTACCTGGATTGGGGGAGCATTTGAAACCTGAAAAGCACAGTGATCAGGTTTATATTTCTTTCCTCCTGTCCCTACTCCGATTACTAATTAAGGCTTTCCAATTTTCCAAATATTTGGGAAGATGGGAGCCTTCCTTAGACACTGCTCATTGCTGAAAAATGGTTATTTTACTTTGCCCTACCGAGTTCTCTGGAAGACAATGGCTTAGAAAAACCTATGCTTTGTAGAAGAGAGAGATCAGCCTAAATTCATTTTTTGCAGCTCCTCTCTCCCTCTTCAAATTCACCAGGACGCTCCCTAGCTGCACGCAGATCCCAGGCTCCTCTCTTGATGGTTTTTTCTTACTCCAGAGTAATTACTGGAAACCTCAGAGTTAGCTTTGGCTCCTCTCTCCCTCCTGCCCCTCGCTCTTCGCAGTCTAACATAATTGTCAGGTGCTTTAAATTCCACCTCGATAACAGCTGCCCCTCATTTCTGTGGCCACCACGCCAGTTCCAGACATTATTGCTTGCCTAAAACATTACAGTAACCTTCTAAATCACTGGCCTTTAGTCTTATAACCATTCTAATCCATTCCAGATAGGACTGCCAAGTTAATTACCGTGAACTACAGCTCTCATTTCCCACCATGTCACTCCCCTGCTTACAAGACTTTAATGACTCCCCATTGCCTATCCAATTAACCACTAACTAGTCAACATGGTATTCAAGGCTCTACCTTACTTATCACTGCACTCCTCTTGCACCAGGGATGGCAAATCAATCTCATCTCAGGAAGGATCTCCTGAGGTTGGTTGGAAAGGTGCAGGCTGTGATTGATTAATGCTGTCTCCCGTGGAGGATTGGGAGTGTGACACTCAAGCCAGGAGTCTGCAAACTGCCTTCCATCCTTACATAACCCCTGCAATCCAGGTGTAACCCTCAAACCATCCCGCGTGCTAATTCCTGCTCTTCCCCCTCCTTCAGTCCAGGATACGGGGACAGATCCCTATGCCTCTTCTCCCAAAATGCCCTTCCCATCTTCTCTGTTTATTGAAACCCTACCTTTCTTTCAAGGTCCACTCTAAAAGGTACCTTCTCTGTGGAACGGTCCTCGATTTACCGACAAACCAACTATTTGACTTGTCTTAGTACTTTTGCATCCCTCTTAAGGCACTTGGCATAATCTACCCTGTGCTGGGGTTAGCTGAACATCTGCCTCACCCTCCCTGGTGGAAGCTGAATTCCTTGACCACAGGAAAACAGGGGCTCTGGCCTTGCACACAGTAGGCACTCCTTGGAGTTAGTGGATTTGAGGAATGGAATTGATGAACTAATCATAAGGCAGCATGTCCACACAGTGATTGGATTACACAATAAGAATGAAAACCTAAGCATTTCAACTTTCCATCACTTGAAATAAGCCTTTCTTTCCTGGATAAAAGATTAGTTGACATGTATGGGCTGTTAAAATTTATATATGCAAAAAAAAAGTTGACAGTTATTTTCTTTGCATTTCTTGGAGAGGGAGAAAAAGAAAATTATGGAAATATATAGTAGAATTTCCCTGGGAGAGGGGAGCTTTCTACAACATGCCTAAGAACAAAGAAGACAGAAAAGTAAAAGCTAGTGCCCAGCCAACAAGTTACCTTTCTTTCAAAAAAGCATCAAGACGCTGAAGCTGGACTGTATGCTGAAAATAGAAGAAACTCAGGTGGAAATGAAGCACTGCTCTTGGCCAGTGCGAGGGACTCATCCTGCTGCATGGTTTGCAGCCAGGGCAGCCCCAACCAGGGGCGTCGAGGCTACAAAGAGCCCTCTGTTCAAATCAGAGAAGGAAGCATGTAGATCTGAGGTCCACATGGGTGGGAACAGCAGAGCCAGGCTGCCAGACAGGAGGAAATGAAGAGGGAGATTGGAGCCTGCAGCGTCCACACCGGATCATCCACTCCACCCCTCTTCCCCTTTTGCAGATGAAGAAACTAAGGTGCAGAGAAGTGACTTGCTCAAGACCATCCAATTAATCCATGGCACGAGTTCAAGATGACCTGGGTTCAAGACTCAGCTGTGCCACTTACCAGCCATATGGTTGAGTGTCACAAACCATTTCTGTATCTGTAGTTCCTCATCTATAGATGAAGGTTGTTATGGGGATTAGATGCAATAATCCTTCTAAAACACTTGCCACTCAAAATATTGCTATTATTGTTGTGCATCTCGGAGAATTGAATAAAGTACTGTATAAAACTGCACTGTCCGATCCAGTTGCCACTAATGTCATGTGGCTATTGAATACTTGAAATGTGGCTATCCCCAAAGGAAATGCATGATACACATTAACACCCACATACTATTTCAAAGATAGTACAAAAAATGTAAGGTATCTCCTTAGTCATTTTGTTGATGGCACATTGAAATGACAATAATTTGGATATGTTGGATTAAAACAAAACATGATTAAAATTAATTTCATTTCTTTTAACTTTAAAAATCTGGCTACCAGAAAATATAAAATTACTATTTGCTTTACATTGTACATCTATACATTATACAGTGCTGGTATGGAGCATGTCTGGCATGTAGTCGGTTTAATAATGATTTAATTACAGTAATTGCTAAAATTCAGCTGGGGACACCACTGAATCAAGAGTCAACATGTATCTCATCATCTTAAAAAATCTTAACGGTGTGTCTGCTATTTGCAGGCATTGACCTGGGGGGCTGGGGAAAGTAGACACAAAACTGCTGCGTCTGGCAGCGCAGGTAGGACGTGCGCACCACAGCTCGGCGGCACTCAGGGATGAGGCTTACCCTGCCCTGGGCTCCGAGTGCACAGCCACGTGTGGCTGCTGGTCATCGTCTGGGGCTGTGCAGGGTTTTCACTTCAAGTTTTAATCTTTTAAACTTCTGAGCCCCCCTCCCACGGATAGTCATTCCTAGGTTTTAGATTCTATAAATATTTGTTCTGCACCTGCTATGGGACGATGCTGTAAGGAGTTCTAAGACGAATTGGGTGAGCTCTAGGAGGAGCTAACACTGGGCTATCAGCACATGTACTTTAAGAAATGAAGTACTGACCACCACAGGACAGGTTCACATAAAGCACTGGGACTTCAGAAGAAGGGCCCATTGTTTCCTGTTGGAGAAATCAAGGCAGGTTTCCTTGGAGAGGAGGCACTGTGTGAGTTGTTTTTCCTGGAGGCAGGACTACCGACGTGTGCTCGTTTGGTAAGTGGTTATGGGAATAGATGGGCGTTCGCTAAGAGAGTTGAGGTCACTGACTCCATTTGTGCTCCCCGGGAGGACCTAGTGTCAGTGTTGCATACAGATATTTTTCCATTAAGGAAGAACATAAGCATCTTCTCTGCGCAAGGCAATGTCCCAGGTAGACTAGATCTCACACATTTACATTTTCACCCTAAGATCTGTGGTTCTCAAAGTGGGGTCCCCAGACCAGTAGCAGCACCAGCAGCACCCGGCGACTTGTTAGAAATACAAATTCTCGGGTGGCACACCAGACTTACTGAGTCAGAAACTCTGGGGGGTGGGGCCCAGCGATCTGTTGTAACGAGCCAGCTTTGTGATTCTGATGCATGCTGCAGTATGAGAACCACTGTCCTAAATTTAAGAGCACCTGGTTTGTACACTCACCTATACGAATCCCTATGAATCCTACAAGACAGCTCTTCTGAGATAAGCTCCATGCCTCTGTGCCTCACACGACCCGTGACTCCAGTACACCCGCTGGGACACCCGCAGATGTCCCAGCGCCAAGTAAGGATTCATCACTAAGCCCATGCTTGTCTCATTAGTTAGCTGGTAGTTACATAGAGGGGGCTTTTTTCCCCCTCTGTTCCCTTGCAAAAACTTAGGTAGAGCTTAAATTTAAAAATTAAAAGAAAAAAGGAAAAGTGGGGAAAAAAAGGTGTCAAGCCAGCCTGGGGCACTGATGACTCAGAATGCCAGCTCTGCCCTGGTGAAGCCAGGTATTTCGATGGAGGGCCTGTGTGAAACTGAGGAAGAAGCCAGCAGGACATATTTTCTGCTTAACAGATCAGAAGGGTGACAAAGGCGGGAGTACTGTTTCAAAGAGCTACATCATATTAAATATGATGGGTCAAACTTTCCTTTAGAAATAGTTCTGAATTGTCCCTCTCTTTCATGCCAGAAGAAATGTGCTTGGCCTCAAAATTTAGTTGGGCATCTCACTAAATAATTTTTTTCTCCGTTTTGCGTACGTCAATCACCTATTATACAACAACACTGAGTAACTAACCATCCCGAAACTCAGCAACAAACATGTCCTTGTCGTTCTGTATGTCTCTGGGGGAGGCTAGGGCTTGGCTCCAGGCAGCTGATGGGGTTTAAGTCTGCTCTGTGCTGGTCTCATTCTTCTTGGGACAGTGTTTGACTGGGGCCTACTCTGCTCATGGCAAAGGCAGGCGCATAAGAGAGCAAGGCCATCCACAAGCACAGTCAAGCCTTTGCTAACATCCAATTGGTCAAAACAAGTCACATGTCCAAATCTAAAGTCAAGGGCTGGGGAAGCACCTTCTACCCAAAAAACAGGGCAAGGGTGTGAACCGGCAGTACCTCTACAGGGCAATGAACAATTGAGGCCAATAATTCAATCACCAAACATGACTTCACTGTGCACTGCAATCACCTGGGGAGTTTTAAAAAGCACTAATGCCTGGGTCCCACCCCCAGAGTTTCTGCTTTAATTGGTTTGGGGTGCAGCCCAGGCTGGGAGTGGTAAAATCTCCCCAGGTGATGGTAACAATGAGCAGCCAAGTCTCAGAACTGTTGGTGTTAAACCAAATGCTGTTGATTAAACAAACAAAAAACGTCGACCACTGTTTCGGGGAGGTCCCTTTTGTATTCATTTTGAGAACTCCCTATCTTTTAAGACCTTTTTCAGTTAAAGCATATTACTGTATTAGATGCAATTTCAGTTCCCTCCAGTGAGCAGCCTCAGGTCAGATTCATAAAAAGGTATCATCAGAGATTTTCTTCGCATTGAATGCTAATGAGTTGCCAGTGATTCTGTTTGTAACTTACCTATGGTTAACGTGAAAGCACCCAGGTGTGGGTGCTAATTGCTAAGTGTCTGCAATTCTGGAGACGCGTGCATAGGAGTATAGAGTCCTGCAGTGTGATCATCAGAATTTGATATCTACTGTCTCAAGGCATAGGCCACTTGCATAGATGATGAGCTTAGCTTTTCATTTATTTTCATATTTTACATATATATAAATAAATCCCCCCCCACCCCTACACACACCAGTGACCATTCTGGGTGCCTTCTGTAATTCAAAGTTCTGTAAATATATAGAAGTTATAAAAGACCTTATAACTGTTCTTAACAAAGGTGCAGTCCAAGCAAACAAAGAAACAAAAAGTCAGACACAGACAACAGTTTAGTGGTTACTGGGGAGGAGGTGGCAGAGTCAGATGCGAGTCAGATGTGTGGTGATGGGAAGAGAGCGGACTCTGGGTGGGCGCGCACAATGCAACATACAGATGATGTATTACAGAATTGTACGCTGAAAACTATGTAATTTTACGAATCAATGTCACCCCAATAAATTTAATAACACCCCCCCCTGAAAATAGTAAGAATTCTGAAAGGGATAAACAAACAAACAAAGTCCATCGTAAGGGAGTTGCTTTCTGTCATAGATTGTGGCAAAGGGATACCTGGGGCTAATTAAAAATCAGCAGCCTTAGTCCTTTGTAAGCCCTTCTTCTTTCCAGCAAAGTTTTTACCACTTAAAGGCCTCCAATTTTTTTAGTCTTAGAACTCTCATGTCATTTATTCCATCAGTAATTCAGTTTTCAGTTTAGGATCTTTCTAAACCTCTTTATGACACTGTGGAAACAAACACATTACATTACATGCCCACTTACTGCTTTTTTTTCTGTGTGTCAGAAGGATAATATTTCAAGTACCAACCTATGTTTTAGAAAATCCTTCATTGTACTTCAGGGATCTTCTAGGTACTGTGATCAAGTAAAATATCCTCCCATAATTTCCCAACATTTGTCTGGCTCATAGATGAGCTCCTTTGTTGCAAAAAGAAGACGATAAATCATTGGTTTATATATTATTTCCTCCCTTCATCAAGTTATTAATTTTGGATGAAATGCCATAATGCAATGGCTAATTACCAATTTTGGGGGGAGCACTGTGTAGAGTAACAAAAACGTCAGTGTAGAAGAAGAAGAAAAAGATACAGCCGCCCTGCAGATGAGTCACTGGGAACATATTGGATACATTTATCAGAGTGGGAAGCACTATAGAGTCAATAACATTTCAGTTTGACACTTACTTCACATCCAAAAGTTAGATCCACAAATATTTTCTTCCCAGGGACATGTTGTCATAATAAAGGAAATAAAGCCTTGGGTCCCCACAGCTGTTACCCTTCGCATGTATTCCAAGATGACACGACCAGGAAGGATGCGTCATCACGCACCAACCACTGTTTCACCGCAGGAAGGCGAAGGCAGGAGCCCTAGAAGTACTGCCAAAAGCTATGTGACTTTGGAGAAGTCGCTAAGCATCTCTGGGCTTCAGTTTTCTCATCTGATGAACTAGATGACTTCCAAGGCCCCTCTGCGATTCACTTAATTGCCTAAAGAATACTTGGCACTACGAAAGACAGCGTTGGAGGGAGCTGTTACAAAAGATAGATGGATAAACGCAGATGTTCAATATGGAAGATGTTATACGAGGAATGTCCTGGTGCTGAGGAAGCTCATTAAACAGAAATAACACTGAGACTCACAGGAAACTAGAGAGGTCAGTGAGCACTTGGCCAAAGCCACTCACAGAGTTGGTGGCCGAGGGAAAGGACTGGGGACTCCCCACTTGCCCATTTAATGCCCTTCCTTTGGCCCCAAACTGCTTTGCTAATCTAAATCGAGCAGCCCCAAACTTTACTGGTGGCTTTCTTCACGTGGCTGATGGAACGGTCACTTTAAAGCACCATTTCCAGTGTGAGCGAAAGGATCTCTGAGGACTGACATAGTCACTAAGAGCCAATATGATCTCAATTAGTGTAGCCCCAAATGCTGTCAATTATTTCACTGTCATTGTCAGCCAGACCTTAACCATGTGATTCTAGAAGGTCAGCAATCAGCCTCCGCCTTCACCGAATGATCAGGTTAGATTCAAAGTAATTTGGACTTGGCCCTTTGAGCAAACAGTGCCACTCTTCACTCTTGGGGTGCCCCAAAGGACGTACCGTTAAGACTTGGAATCCTTGCCTGGATACTCAGGAGGCCGTGGCCTCGGGGGAAAATCGATAGGCGTTGGTCTGCACTAGAAGTGTCACTTACATTGCAGCAGTGCTAGGACCAGCAAGATGGAATCCCTTCGTGACAAAAAACCTTAGCCCAGATGATTCGGGGTTTGACCAAAGTTCAAGTTAGCGCTCAGCGAATGCAGGCTCGCAACCTAAGTCTGATCCCATTGCTTGTGTTCTTTCTGTGACATATTTTCTCTCTAATGCAAACAACAGTAAAATGAAAAACAAAAATGAAGCTTACATCTCAGGCTAGGGAAAAGAAAAAGAGAATAAAAAGGAACGGGTTAGTAGACATAGTAAGAATTAAGAAACCTGGGTCCCCCTCCAGGCCTTCCTTCTGGGCCACCCTCCCGTCCTCCTCACCAGCGCACGTTAGATGTGGTTCCACAGCCAGCAGCCACGGAGCGCTCCCCGCTCCAGGGCTGGGATCACATTGCTGCGCAGACCCCCGACACGACAATGCCAGGCGACAATGCCAGGCGACAATGCCACGCGGCAGCTGCCCTTAGCATTCCCACGTGACGGCTGAGGGGGCGGGACCACGGGGAGAAGGTAAGTAACGTGACCGGGATCATCCAGCTCCTGGTGGCAGAGCTGGCATGTGACAACCCTCCCCACCCCCCACGGCCCCAGTTTCGGACAGGCACCTCCCCATGCACCTGCTGGAACTGCTCAGGGTTCCTGGGCAAATCGCTTTGGCTGTCCGGACGTCAGCTGCCACACCAGTCGGGCAGGTCTACCATTTGCTGACGCCACGTAAGAAAGGAGGCGAGTGGGTTAGGGAGGGGAGAAAGGGGAGCGGGTGGGAGAGGAGGGGGGGAAGCTAAATATAAGGTGATGGAAAGAGAAGTCACATTAGGTGGTGAACTGATTATACATCAAGTTGACAATGCACTGTAGAATTGTATGCCTGAAACCTATGTAATCCTTGCTAACAGATGTCACCCCAATAAGTCTAACAATAAAAA